>JAKOPK010000175.1:0-56560 GCA_024195185.1 Coniferiporia weirii
TGGAGGCAGAAGCCGTGCCACCAAGCAAAGGCCACTGAGCGGGGGACAAGGAAGGAGGTTGACTGGAGGGGGCAGGAAGAGTGGGTGTCGGTCCAAATTCGGACCATTGGGGAGTGTTGGGAGGGTGAGCCATGGGGAGAAAGGAGGAAAAGGAAGTAGAGGGCGCAGGGAAGAGAAGTGGATGAGTGGTAAAAAGTAAAAGTGTAGCAGAGACACTGTGTAGATGCAAGAGGGGGGGGAAGACTGAGTGGAGCGACGGAGCTCAACAACAACAGTGGGCTCGGGGTAGGGGTAGCCAGGGCGACTTTGGTGGGATGGTGGTGGTAAGAGGGAGAGGGGTGACGTGTTTTGTAACTGTTAACTCATGCGACGACGCCAGTTCCTATCTTCCTTGCTACGAAATACGAAGGTAAAACGCGATCGTAGAAAATATTGCCCTTCGCTTTAATCCCTTCACTGTAAACTTATTCCGGGATGGGGCCGTAAGATAGGCCAAGGAGGTCCCGACAGTAGGAAAAGGCATCTCGCTCCCGCGGGTTACAAGAGATTCTAAATTAGGCGAACGAAAGCGCATGCCCCCATTTTATGACCAGCTTCAGGATAGAGTCCCATCGTCCACGACATCTAGCTAACTATTGGACGCGTTTCCTCCGCGTTTTTCGCGGGCTGGACACACCGGGAAAATATCTCCGAACATCAAGCCCTTAGAACCGCGCTTTCTGGATGAGCAATTTGAAAACGGTCATCACACTGCTTAAATCCGACAAATCAAAAGACAGACAGCAAGGGATCACGTCTTTACGCGAAGTCTTCAGTCGAAGCTCGGTCGTAGAAAATCTTGACGAGAATAAAGATGGTCGGGCGTGGCTGGTAGTATTTCAGGCCCTTTTTACTGCCGTGCTGAACGAACGGGCTGCCGTGACCAAGAAGGGCAGTGCTGCAGCCGCAGCAGAGAGGAGGCTTAGGGATGCCGCATCGGTGGTGCGATGGCTCACGGAGAAGAGTGTAACGCAATGGTCGGGGAAAGTCACCAAGGCTCTCGTGAAACATCTCCTACAAACGATGATGCATGCCGGAAGTCTTTTCGCACCAGTCGCATTAGACTATGTCAAAACTCTTCGGGTTATTTGTGCGTACACTGCGCATCTGGATCATATCATGATGGAAAGGACACAATGGGTTGGGATTCTGTCCTTTAGCTTTGCAGTCTTACTCGACGGTGATTTGAAGTCGGACTTGGAGGATGAATCGGATGACATGTCAGAGGCGGAGGTGAGTTCTTCTCCGTCTGCAGATGAAAGTACGTCTCTGCGGAAACGGAAGAAGCGCAATGCACCAGGGAATGTGACACCGAGGAACGCGCCTCCTCGGACAGTATCCCCGGAGCAGATCGAATTCGCTGCGCTCATTTCCATCATCCTGCGATCTCCGCGCATGAGATTTGTATCTCCAGATCACCCCCGTGTCTCCGGTGCTATCCTCAGGAAACTAAGCGGGTTCTTCAAGCTCTATCCTGTCGAGACCTCAGCACACTTCGACATCGTCGGAGCTGTCCAGGCTACACTAGATTCTGTTTCCCTTAACGCTCGCGACCAAGTGATCGAATTTGGGGTAATGATGTGGGACCATTTACTGCAATTATGGTCAACAAAAAGCAGACCGATGAAGGAAGGTATCCTCATCGTCCTGAAAGCCTTGTTCCCATACGTTACGCACGCCGAGGCCCGGATAGACCGCACGGATGGCATGGGAAAATTGCTGCGGCACCTTCAGACGGACCATGAAACAAGATGGGGTTTTGAGGAGCTCAGCATCGATACCCTTAGGTTGGAAATATTACGCGACGAGGCTGAGGGTCCGTTTGTAGCTCAGACCTTCAGGGCTGGGTTCAACTTTTCCGCAGGACAGACGACTGCCTGGGTCGTATTGGAACTGTTAGCAGATACAATGAAGGAGGTGCGCGGTGGCTTTCCTTTTCCTCGTTGCCCGTGTGCTTAATGTTGCTTAGCTTTATTTACTGTCTGAATCAAACCATTCCTCGGCGCCAGATCCAAATCGTCTCGAAACTAAGCGTGTCAAACTTGGAAACCCAATAAAAACGTTATTGGACTTAGTTCAGGACCCGAAAAGCATGCGCGGTAAAGCCTACTCATTGCAAAGCTTTTTATTCTTCATCGATAGACATTGGTCCGTACTGCATTCGGAAATGCAGCCTGAAGTGGTCAACGTTCTCCTTCAACTGATTGGCACGGACGACACTATCATTCAGACCTGGGTGTTTTGCTGTTTTGCCGCCATCGCCTGTGCGGACTACTCATCCCACTCATCAGCGAGCACCCTCATCCACTGGGATGGAATTTGGAGCCATACGATGAGACGTACGAATGCACCTGTCATAAGTCGAGTTGCTTGCCACGCTGCACATGCGCTCCTACTCTGCAAGAGGCTCCCTATAACACGGATTCTTGCGGAAATAGAGACGATGACACAGGACATCAATGTACAGGGACCGTCAGCACCTTACGACTCCGTCTGTGCATTCTTGACTCAGTGCATTAAAATTGCAAATCAGGATACAAGACTATATCGGATGCACCTCGACGATAAAGTCCTGAGTTGGCTTATAGAAAACTGGAATATACTAAACGGTGTTTCTACCAATCTAGCCCCGCTTCGACTCGATCAGCACACTATCCGGGATGTTCTTAGTTTGTTAGAGAGTACATGTGGCCTGTCCGAACCTAGCAGTCTTATGTGTCCCATCCAACTTCCGCAACATGCAATCGTGGACTTAGTGGAAAACGAGATGAATACAGCTATCATCCGGGAATTTCAGCTTAAAGCTTGCTTGTCCCACTCACATGAGTCGGATGCCGAGATTTCACAATCGGTGTATGCACAGCCTGCACACCAAGTGGTGGATCTGGCACGACCCGACGCCAAGGTCCGCAAGGCATCCTTATATCTCCTCAAGACACTGGAGGCGGTCACTCCAGCATGGGAAAATAATGCAGGCGACTTAATCCGGCCTCTGGCCTCGAGTGTCCGTCGTACTCTTGACCTCGCTATTCTGACAGTCTGCTTTGAATCCTCTTTGGTCATGAGCGGAATTTCTAGTAATCGACGCACTCTCTTGGCTGCTTGCAAACTCATTACATTGATAGCTCCGCACCTTCTTGATTTCAGCTGGTCTTCGGAGGAGTTGGCAATTCTTCTCTCTAGTTTTTCACCCTTGACTTCCGATTTCCTGGACGGAGGCCTCATCAGTAAACGAGAGGCGTTTATTGCGCCCGGGAAAGCTACGGGTGTTAAGGGTGTCGATATGGAATGTCGGGTTGGTGGTTCTCGGAGAAAAGCGCGCCGAGCCTTAATGCGACGCCTCCAGGGGATCATTTGGCAAAGTTCTGACGTAGGTTCAGCCCTCTTCGCTCTGGTTGGATACTTTTCTCAACCGGTAATTATAGGTTCAAGATGCAATTGCAGCTGTCTTGGACAGTTTGAAGCAGATCTTGAACACGCTTGTTAAGGATCAAGGACAGCCATCAAACAAACATTCATCACACTTAATGGATGACGAGAGAGATGGTTTCGGGCCTATTCGCACAACAAATTCTCCCGCTGCTGATCTGGGACGTACTTTGGACGATCGAAATGTCGCCAAGAGGGTCATTGTTACATGCGTTGACATAATTGCGCAAATCCCAGTCACGCAACCGTCAGGCGGCAAGGTAACGAGAGATAGATCACTCATCGATATCGTCTGCGACTGTGACGATGATGATAGGTTCCTGGTCGTACTGGAACCCGTCCTGCGGAACGTGCAGCAACAGCACATTCCCTTGACTGTTTCGGCCCTTGACAGATTACTTATGCGCATTGAGAGACCGCTGATGTCCTACAAGCACGGGCGCTCCAATGTCTTACACATCGCTGCCATTCATCTGCTCGATGCTACTTCTTACATTTGGCTTCAACAGTCGCTTTCCTCATCCGAACCGGTCAAAAAGATCCGGACACTCATCCAGTGGTCGGCCACTAGTCTATCTGAGAACATTCTATGCTGGCATGCACGAGATGCCCTCTGTCGATTTTTAGATCGTTATTTGAACCTTGATCCCCTCCAGGCTTTCTTGACGGATTGGGCAGGTGAGGAAGCTATGGATCCCGAAGAACTTCCCGATGCTATGCTTCCACTTTTGACGAAGGACGAGGATGTCCGGGTGCGACTTACTGCTGCTTTGTCTTGCGCTCGACTTTTCTCCACCGCGTATATTCGGACTAAGGATCCTATGGAGGTCTACACAAATATCCGGGAGCAGTTGTGTGTCGACCTTAGCAGGTTCGTCCCTCCTATATCCTTTTATTTGTCATACCTGATCAAGCTTTCAAAGTTATGAACATATGCTAACAAGGTTTCTCTGTCTGGCCAATATTTTGATTTCGAGTTCGGCTGTCAGGCGTGGACCGTATTGGCATCTCCTGGAAACATGTCTTCATACCCAGTCATATGTCAAGCACATCGAGAGTGTGCTAAGTATCGCTGCCGAGAAGATGGGTCTTCGTCACTTCTCGGAGTTGTTTGAAGCGTACGCTTCGCAAATAGCGTACTCGATTCGCATATCGAAGCAAGACTTCTTCCGTTTTCCTCCACATTTATTGGGGTACAAGGATCGCAAAGAATGCGCAGAAGCGACATTCGTCGCCTTCTCACCTGCAAACTTGCTTGCCGGTTCTCGGGATACGGACGAACAAGCACATGGCCAGGGAGTCTTTTCCCGACATTGTCTTATGATCGATAAGAAGCCAGTCGATGGCCTATTGAAATGCTTTGCGGATATAGTCGGATATCAGGTTGTGTTCTGGATGTATGACCAACAAGAAGAAAACCCAGAAGTCACGGATGCAGATGCGGGGGGAACCAGTGCCGACTCTTCTGGACTTCTCCCAATTTTGCAGTCGACGTTTTCGAGTCTAGGGTCAGCCGAATTCGTCCAGAGTCTAATTAAAGAAAATGTAGACGGGATCGTCTGTGCCATTTTACGAACAATCGGTGACCCAGATTACCACAGAGACGGGCCAGTAATGGAAGCGCTCACAAGGCTTGACAAATCTGAACGCTCCATCCGAGCTTTCCGAGCTCTGATGAAGTTTCGCGGCCAAGAAGAGTTTGAGATGCATTCTCCTAACTTACCCGCCTTCAGCACCTCCATCGTTCTTCTGGCTCTGAGCTGGCTGTCAGAGCAGGTCGAGACAGTGAATTCATCCGCTACGACGTATCACGTAATGCAACACTTCTTTGCAAACATCAACCGTTGTCCTTTGATCAACGAACAATTACGTCTCCTGACGTGTCTCTGCGTCTGGATTTCGCTCAGCTATAACCATTTTAGACACCCTACATTGTTAAGAGTCTTGATGAGCGGGGCCACAACGTTACTTGCTGAACCGGACTTATCAGCGATAGCTCAGGGCATGCTGGACTGGGCATTCATCCACTTACGAGAGACCCAGGCTGACTCTCCTCATATTGTGGAGATTTTGATCCGAATTAGCACTGTTTCGCAAGATTTCATCCGGTCCCCCAACGATGTGGTTAAAGACTCAGGCAATCGGATGAAGGAATGGATCGAAGCACAATTGGCAATGTTCGGTGAGATCGAAACGCTTCGGAAGCGTATGGCCGTCGCCCTTGCAGCATGGCCAGGTGAACTTAGCGATCACCTCTCTGACATGAGAGGAGAGCTTAATGGCGATGATTTATCAGCAATACTAGACGACCCATATCTTGCTTTTCATAAATTTAAAATAGCTAGGCGCCTCGCAGCACTTGTTCCAGGGCCAGACTTTCAAGAAGAACGTTTTGCGAAGCATGATTTCTGGAGACTGAAGGATTGCATACCTACATCCAACTTGCTTAACGAAGAGGTTGACGCCTTCACCACTCTACTCATCGCTAACTCAGGTCACGTTCGTAGCCAAGCGATCGATCAATTCTACGGGCGTAGTATTGGTAGTCGTTACTTGAGGCTTCTCATGCAAAAAGACGACAAAGGAAAGCGGAACTCAAACGCATCAATCAAGCGGCCCGTCGTCAATGCTCTTTTGGATATGCTCACAGATCAATCTGCAAAGGTTATTCATGTGGCTTATCGCACGCTGCGGCTACTTGCAGGGATAGAGCCACTTGATTCAATAGATTATGGGAGTTGGCCTTCTGAACACCGCGGTGACATTACATTTTTGAACTTTTGTCCGATCAAAGAAGACGGCGTACCCTCGCGGAATTTGACGGATCTTCAACAGAAGTACGTCGAACTGGCCTCGGACTTTACGGTGTGGATATCCGAAGTTACAGCGTTCCTCTCTTGCGTGCTGGCAAAACGTGATCCATTCTATGCACACCTATCCGATGTACTGCGCGACAACACCGAATTTGCAGAACAAATGTATTCCGTACTCGTCCATACTCTACTTCTCCATGACCTGAAACAAACAGGGGCTCAGACGAAAAATGAGTCAAAGATAGTCCTTTCGGACTATCTTTCAAAGGTGTTGACTTCGGCTAATCTCGACGTTCAGTGTCATCGCTCAGTAGTAAATCTCGTACTACATTTGCGAAATTTCGACCCTGGGAACTCCCAAAATGTCCTCGCATATAATCAGTGGCTTGATCTGGATTTCATGCTCCTGAGCCGTAGTGCAATCAAATGTGGAGCGTACACAACGGCCTTACTCTTTCTGGAGCTTGCAACAGAATTCAAGCAGACGCACAGTGATGAGGACAAGTCTTCCGAACGGATTTTGTTCGATATATACAACCACATTGACGAGCCAGATGGGTTCTATGGTATCAAAGCGCACGACCTCCAGGACTTCCTTCTGCGCCGTTTTCACCACGAGCGACAGTGGGAAAAAGCTTTCCAGTTTCACGGAGCCGGGCTGGAAGCAGGGGATAAAGAGCGGAGGGGGGCAATCGGAATGTTGGAATCTCTCCATTCATTCGGCTTCAACAATTTAGCTATGTCAACTTTACAATCGATGGGGGATAACTTGGCATCATCTCGGTCGTCAGACATGGAATATCGGTTAGGATGGAGAACTGGTACTTGGGATTTACCCGATCCAGCGAGCTGCGAAAGCTCGGACTGCACAATCTACGTAGCCTTGAGGGCTATCCATAGGGAGAGAGATGCGTCCGTCATTGACACCGTCGTTTCAAAAGCGCTCACCGATGAACTTCGGCGTCTACGAAGCCTTGGAAACGAAAATTTAGCAGAAGTACGGCAAGTCACACGGAGCCTCATGTGTTTGGCCCAAATCAGGCGATGGAGAACCGATTCCATTGAAGACAAACTGGTTGAAAATATGACCAGTGCGAACACGGGCCAATGGAATGACTTCAGTTCAATTCAAGGAAACTTTGAGTAAGCCGATGTCTTCAGTCTTTTTGTATCTTCTAACTGTCCCGGCAGCTTTCCAGACCTGGAGAATGTTATAGCAACTCGTATTTCGCTGTTGCGCTCCGCGCGTCAGAGGGAACAGAGGGACCAGATTGGGACGATGCAGTCCGATTTGACGCTTTCTCTTATTCAACTTGAAAAAAGCTCTCTTGTTCGGCTTTCGGAAGCGGCCAGGGAAGCAAATCAACTGCAGATAGCCTTGAACTCCGTCGTGTGCGCGTTACAAATGGAAGATCAGCCCGCTTTTGACGTTCGCAAGGAATTCGCAAATGTCCTTTGGCTTCAAAAGGAACGAAAGTTCGCCGTTGAATGCTTAAAAGAGGAGATGAAAAAGCGTGGACGAACTTCGGACGTTGTGCAAGATGCATTGACTTTGGCAAAGCTTGTAAGTGCTTACTGGCTGATCGTGCCTATAACGTACTAAGACTTCTTTAGGGTGAATGGACCAGCGAAGCATGTCTCGAAAAGCCGGATTTCATTCACAGCAATTTCTTTGCACCCGCTATCAAACTTTTGCTTGGCGACGGCGAAAAAAATGACGGCGGATCATCCAAGGATGTTCGGGCAGACGTTTTCCATAAGTGTGCACTGTTTGCTGAACAGCAATATCACGCTATAGTCCAGTCTCCAGACATCATCAGATTAAAGGTTTATTCGGAACGTAAAAAGCAAGAACTGCGAGAACGGGAAGAGACGTTAAGGAAGACTTCCTCGACGAGTACTAAATGGCAGGAATTGACTCAGCATCAACGAAGAGCGAAAGCACTTTACGAGCAGGACACAGCTCAATTCATTGAAGTCACAGGCGCTCGAGATAAATATTTGAATCAAGCTATTCAGATGCTGTCGCTCTGCCTTGAAGCCTCCGATTCGCACGATGTCGATGCTACCATCCGCATGTGCTCGCTATGGTTTGCAAACTTTGCAATTGATTCACTGAGTTCCGCCATACCTACCGCTGTCAGTAAAGTCCCTTCCCGCAAGTTTGTGTTTCTTGCCCATCAGCTTTCCGCTCGACTCTCTGCTTCAGAATCGCAAAAGACTACAAATCAGACGGTTTTACAATCGCTCCTCCTTCGCATGTGTAGCGAGCATCCTTTTCACAGCCTATACCAAGTTTACTCTCTTCAATCGTCTACTATCGGCACGGGATCATCAAGCCGGCGCCGATCAAATGCTAATGAGCTCGAGACCTACTCACAGATTGATCGCGCGACAGCTGCCACGGACATATTTGACCGTTTGCAAGATTCACACGAGTGCGCGGACAAGGCACGTGATGTTAGATTGCTCTGTGATGCATATCTCGAGTGGGCGAAGTACTCCATAAAAAAAGATCCGGTCTTCACTGAACGAAAGCGTAAAAAAGAGCCCATTCAGATCCCCAAGACCCTGGGCATACGAAAAATATCTAACCTGCGTGTTCCCGTCACTACCGCGGATACGCCCTTAGACCCTAGTATGCGTTACAACGATTGTGTGTGGATCCAGTGCTACGCCCCTCATTTCGAAACAGCAGGAGGTATAAATTTGCCGAAAATTTCCTATTGTATTGGTAGCGATGGAGCAAAATATAAGCAACTGGTACGTTTCGCATAGCCGAGCACTGGTACTCCCTTACTGACCCGCTGGAAATTACAGTTCAAAGGAGAGGGCGATGATGATCTCCGTCAGGATGCGGTGATGGAGCAAGTCTTCGAACTTTGCAACCAAGTTCTTTGCAGAGACCGCGAGACACGAAAGCGACAGCTAAGTATACGATCGTACAAGGTTGTTCCCTTAGCTGCGCAGGCTGGACTACTGGAATTTGTTGGAAATACAATTCCCATGCAAGGTTGGCTCGCCCTCTCTCATGCGAGGTAAGCCTCCTTAACTAATATATATGTTATACATACCCCGCTGACTGTCATGATCGCTTCGCAGGTATCATCCGACGGACCTCGCCTTTAGAGAGTGTGCAAATCAGCTTTCTACTCTGAGGAAGGAGGCCGACAGGGTAAACGACAAAACTGCACAGAAGACGGCACTGGTCAATCTTTTCAATAACATCCGTCAGAACTTTCGGCCTGTTATGCGTCATTTTTTCACGGAGCGTCATAAAGTACCTCAGTCATGGTTCGAAATGAGGCTAAGATATTCGCGAAGCGTTGCGGTTACTTCGATTGTTGGACATGTATTGGGACTCGGCGACCGGCACATCTCCAATATTTTGCTCGACACAGTGTCTGGTGAGGTTGTTCACATCGATCTGGGCATCGCGTTCGAACAGGTAAATCAGTTTATAAAAGTGACCTTGACACCTTTACTCAATGTTCTTTACTTCAATTTTGACTCAGGGAAAGCTGCTACCTATCCCAGAGCGCGTGCCATTCCGCCTTACAGCAGACATCGTAGATGGTTTCGGAATGTCCGGCACAGAAGGCGTTTTCCGACGATGCTCAGAAGAAACACTCAGAGTATTGCGCGACGGCTCAGACGTTATCAATACCGTCCTAGAGGTGTTCAGATACGACCCCCTCCATTCTTGGTACGTGCCTCGTTTTCTTGTAAGGGTTGTGCCCTGAAAATGCCCCTTTCACGATCTAGGACGGCGAGCGCAGTTAAAATTCGGAAGGCACAGGCCGACTCTGGAGGAATACACGCACACGAATCAGAGCGTCTCGGCATTGGTATCGATATGAGCAGCGGAATGGAGGACGAAGCGGCGGATCGAGCACTCAATGGTGTCGCGCGCAAGCTCGATAAGTCGCTCAGTGTCGAGTACACTGTCAACGAGCTGATCGCAGAGGCGACGGATGTCACTAACCTCGCGTTAATGTTTGCTGGTGCGTCCTCGTATGAAAACTTTTTTTTACTCTCAATAATGCTGAAATTCACAGGTTGGAGCCCTTTCTGCTGATGAGTTCATTTTCGGATACTTCTGCCTTGTTTCTTTTTTTCAGGTTCCTCCCTTCGTAATTTTATTTCTTACATGCTCTTCTTTCCTCCACTCGTATCCCACGCCCATTTTCATATATGTATTATAGCCAAGGCCAAGCCGCTCTATATTTCCGATTTCATTGGAAACCACAGCCCCGACATGCTGTTAAACCATTTCGACTTACTTTACTTAACACATCTCAATTATACTAACCTACTCATGCAATCATCACGCTTTCATACACTTGCTTCGCCATTAAACCCGCTTGTATCAATTGACCACAGATTAGCATGCTTTGTATTTCAGCAGAGAAAGGTTCGTAGATGAAAAACGCACTTGTACTTGAACCTCCCGTCGAAATGTCCGCAGTTGGAAAATGGAGAAGGTTTCGTGGTTACCATTTGATGGGGTTTCTCCTTTACTCCGTTAGGTGGTCACGTACACACTGATTGTGTCTAAGCATCATATGGGAGAAGGGTCAGGAGCTTTTTTTAATATTCGCAGCTTCTTCCGCTGATTTCGTTCGGAACCGACCTTTTACAGCTGCTCTGACTTTCGAGTCGCTTGCAAAAGGCAATTTCCGACTAGTTTTCGTCCACGTCCGTTCTTCCGCAAACACTGCGCCATTTTTTTCTCGTATTATTAACGGGTACTGCCCTTTATTCATAAAGCGAGAACTTATCCGGATTCCCGGAAAACCCACCGTAATAACGACGTTTCTCACAGAAGCTGGACACGACACTGCCCGTGGGGCCCAAGGTATTGAATGGCTCACATCATCTGTCGTGGGGATAATAGTGTTTGTCCGGGGAGCAAAAGCTTGTTTAATAACTCCTCATTAAGACCCTGAAGTGGACCGACGAGTTACAGGCGTGCGACACTTCTACAATCTTTATCGAAGAATCAAAATTGTGAACTGAAATCAATTATGCAGTTCCCACACAACGATCATCCTTTCTGCTAGGCACGCGCCACCCCTACGCACATGTGGCAGCCATTCTGGGGATCTTGACGTCTCCCGCGCCGGATTTTCTCGTGGGTGATGGGTGCAATAGCAGGGATCACTGTGTAAGTATTTGCCAGCGGAGGGTCCGGGAAGCGTGGGATGTGGTGGGCCCCATACTTGCAATAATAAGGAACTGAGTCCGGGTCTCGACTCAAGAGCATGGCGTTCACGTGGAAACACTTCGCAATTACGAGCGTCCAATGGGACACAATGCCGAGTTCCCAGTCAGAACGGCACATCCGCTAACGAACCGAGTCCAGGACTATCAACAGGGTTCAGACATTCCCAAGGCACCAAGTTCTGTGATACCGGGCTCTGATCAATTATTGCAGATGCTTCCAGCCGAAGCCGAGTTCTTGTTGCTCAATGCCAACAACTATGAAGTCCTCTATCCTAGTTATCGCAAAAAATTAACAACACCTTTCAATATAAAAGCAGAAATTTCCGCCTGAAATTATTGTATTCCACGTCTTACAGCTATCCCAGAAGTTGTCGCAGGTCATGTGGGGGAAATAGGCAAAACAAGATCGATCGCACGGCCATTACATGTTGAACTTTCCCACCCCCTGAAGCCATCTGGGAGTGTATCATATACAGGTAACAGTGGCGCGTGTTACGCACATCAATATTGCCTGGCAACTTGATCGACTTCGGTCATCTTGTATGTACTACTCTCCTCTCGGGAGGAATTGTTGAGTTAAGATCTTAAGGGAGCCAATATGAATTGATACTATATTTGCCATGCTGACTGTCACCAGATGGATCTCCCTCCGGGAAAGAGCTAGGAACGAGTATGGCCAGTTGTTTCCATGAGCAGTCACCTCCGCGTCCAAGAGTGGCCGAACGGGTTTTCTCGCGGAGTGTTCCACAATAGGAGTAAGGATTGGCCTCCTTTCAAATTATTGCTCGCGAGATCAAGCATCATTGGCCGGAGCAAACTCGCAGTAAACCAGCTAGTAGATCAGTGGGATATGAGCTATGAGCGGTGTTCGAGCAGTGGGATAAATCGACGGGAGATGCAGCGGTTAAAAAAACAGAAATAGCCTGGCAAGTTCGGGCCTGGGAGGCAAGGTGTGGAGAGACAAAGCCTCGGTTTAGGAGCTTAGTTCAGTGCTGACTATAACATTAATGTACTAAGTAGCAGATGGAAGAGTTGCCTAGCTTGACTACCCTGGTCCCTCCGGGTGATCAGTCGAAGATCACCCGTTACTAGGCCTGTCCCTTCGTCTTCCCCACCCGCGTGTCACTATTAGTAACGTTAATGTAGCGATCTCTTCCCGAATACCGCTTACTGGCCTAAACAACTTACCAATGGGTACCACCGGCGCAATCACGGACGATAAAGCATTAAGGGGGCTGAAAGCATTCAATTCTCCTCCTGTATTTCGGGCCGCAGAGGTGTTAATACAAATGAGAACAGCTCTGCTCGAGAAAATTACCAGTAATCTTTCATCGCCCACCCAGAGGGCACGTTTTGCATTGATATCTTCATAGTCTGACGGAAGGGACTTCCGGTATAAAATTAATACTTCAGGTCTAGTCACCTGGTGGAAGACTTCATAAAAGCGGAAACTCGAATAAAAGAATATCTGAAATCCAAAATCCAAAAGCGGTGTTTCGAGTAAGTAAAAGGGGGGAACAAATCCCGAACAGGAAACCAAATCGGGTTCTGGGCAGAACTGGGGATGGCCGTGTACGATGTCGAGCAGTTACCACTCATCGAGCTCCTCAAAATCGAAAGTGACCGTCGAGTACATTAGGCCGAGCCGCAAGTCAGCCCAGGAATACGCAGACTTTTTCTCTGACGAGAACGTTCAGGCAGCAGCCGCAGCGAGCTATCAACCGCACCTCCTCGCGGACATCAACGCTCCGGTCAAAGGTGTGCAGTGCGCATCGCTGCGCATCCCTGCACATCGATGGATGACACTGACGATATTTGCAGCACGCTCCCCAGAACGCTCGAAGACACCGCCAGCAGCATTTACGCCCGTGCCGCTCCATCGCGCGAGGACGCCTCCACAGGACCCGCGCCCACCTCTGAACAGTACCTCCCCGCGCCGCGAGCGCGTTCGATCTAGTCTTCAGAAATCGCCACGACAACTCAGACAGACTCAGTCACGTCTGAACAGCTTTGACAAAGAACCTACTAGCAAGAAAGACCCGTTTGTGATAGAGGACGAAAGTATGGCCATGGCGACATCACCACCACCTCGTCCCTCGCGCCAGAATACGGCGAACCTCAACGACCTCTTTTCATCGCAGAACCCAGAGCGCTCACAGCGCCGTCAGTCCCTTCCTAGCTCATCTGCCCCAGCCCCCGACCCGTACTATGCGGCTGAGCTCGCCAATACCTCCCCGCCTAGCCTTGTTGACATCACCCCTGAGCGTACCTTCACTCCTCGGGCCCGTTCAGCGTCCAAGGGTGCGCCTGTCCCTTCCGGCACACCTAGCTCCGGCTCCGGCAAGGGAGGAGCGCGTTCCATCATGAACTTTTTAAACCTCATGAGCGCCAATAAACGTATCGAGATCAGTACTCCGTTCGACCCCGTCCACCTTACTCACGTTGGCTTTAATGCAAGCACTGGCGAGTTTACTGGCCTTCCAAAGGAATGGCAGCAGCTCCTTCAGGACTCGGGAATATCTCGCATGGAACAGGAGAAAAACCCACAAGCCGTCATGGAGATTGTCAAGTTCTACCAGGAGGGTCGTGCTGAGGGCGGTAGTAGCGTCTGGGATAAGATGGGCGCTGTCAAGCCAGGGAGTGACCTCAACAGTACGCGTGCTGCTCCCCTTCCGCCAAAGAAGTCATCGACTCCTCCCCAATCCTATCAAGCTACTGCTGGCCCACCACATTCACTCAGCTCATCCGCTCTTGATCGCCCATCTGCTGATGCTGCAGCCCGCACCTCACCTCTTGACCGTTCAACGTCGCAGCGAATCAATAGATTGCCTTCCGCCCCCAGTAGTGTTACCAGGAGCAACACGACGACCAGTACACGCCGTGCGCCTGCGCCTCCTCATTCTGCGGGCACCTCCGTTGCATCGGCGCCTGCGCCGCCAAAGATTCCCTCAAAGCAAACACCCGTGAGTCCCACACGTCCCCCCCCACCACCGCCTGCGTCCGCTCCAGCGGCCCACCCCAAGGTCGTGCCTCCAAGCCAAGGAACACCCTCTGCAACACCTCGTCGCCGCGAGAAAAAGGAAAAGGATAAAGCGAAAGAGGAGGATGTTGTACGTCGCCTGCAGCAGATTTGCACAGATGCGGACCCGACAAAACTTTACCGTAGTCTCGTCCGGATCGGACAAGGCGCGTCGGGCGGAGTATACACTGCATACCAGGTTGGGACGAACCTCAGCGTCGCGATCAAACAGATGGACCTCGAAAAGCAGCCAAAGAAGGACCTTATCATCAACGAAATTCTCGTTATGCGCTCCTCGCGCCACCCGAACATTGTTAACTACATCGACTCATTCCTACATCGCAACGAGCTTTGGGTGGTTATGGAGTACATGGAAGGAGGTTCCCTCACTGACGTCGTTACTGCCAACCTCATGACCGAGGGTCAGATAGCCGCCGTCAGTAGGGAAACCTGCCAAGGTTTGGAGCACCTCCACCGTCATGGCGTTATTCACCGTGATATAAAGAGTGACAACGTCTTATTGAGCCTTACGGGAGATATTAAGCTCAGTAAGTGCTCAATCCCCTTATCCATTTTTCATGAGATTCATTATGTCGTCCAGCCGACTTCGGTTTCTGTGCGCAGATTTCGGATCCAGCTCACGCCAAACGAACGACTATGGTGGGCACGCCATATTGGATGGCTCCTGAGGTTGTTACACGCAAGGAATACGGCCCGAAAGTCGACATCTGGAGTTTGGGTATCATGGCCATCGGTGCGTCTCTCCGAGTGCATCACGCGCTAATTTCATTTCCGGAGGCTTCTAACATTCTGAGAACGCATAGAAATGGTCGAGGGAGAACCACCGTACCTTAATCAGAACCCGTTGAAGGCATTGTATCTCATTGCGACAAACGGTACGCCGACGATCGCGAACCCAGAATCACTTACACCGACGTTCCGCGACTATCTTGCCCGGACACTTGAGGTTGATGCAGAAAAGCGGCCAGATGCCGCGCAACTGCTTCAAGTAAGTTGTAATGCAACTTTATCGCTATTTATTGTCTTCTCACGAGCTACCGACACTGCGTTTTCGTCTTACGCTATAGCACCCGTTCTTTAAGGTCTCCGAGCCATTACGGACGCTCGCACCGTTGATTAAGGCTGCGCGTGAGCTTTCAAAGTCCAAATAGTGGTCTTCGGCAGCAATGTTACCGGCAGAAGTAACTGCTAGTATGTATCTTGGTTCAAGAATTACGATCTACGTCCCATAGCTTATTGGGTAGCATTCGGTGGGCATGCTCTAGGTCCGCGGGTGTTGACCGTCTGCTGCTGTTCTGGGAGCTTGCTTCGAAGTTTGCGTAGTGCCGCGGACATGGGTATTTTTCGTCTTTCTTCATCCCTTCTCCCTTGACTGGCACACACGTCTACCTTTCCCCCATTTTCGATTCCCAGAGGCAGGCTTTCGTTCGTTCTCTTTTCTTCGCGCATGCTTTCCAACGTCTCGTTGAAAATTAACTGTGATAGTATCAAAAGACCGATGTAAAAAGGCCTCACATATCCCTGTTCTTAACCTCCTTCGACTTACTTTCCCCCTCTCTACCCACCCCCCCGTATAACTATAGACTAGCCATTTCCCTTTGATATTTTCGTGCATTTCTCCCGGACAACCCGTTCTACATGTGTAATCCTTTAGTCCGTGCAGATGCGCAAAGGAGCATCCAATACCTATCATATGACTGAACGGGTCGGAACTACGAAGATTCCGGGAGTGACAGAAAAGTCATTCCCATGGATGTTTTGGTTGGGAATGGCGAGTTATTTCCGGCGTGCTTGCAGCCTAGAATCTAGAATCTATTTTTCATCATCACGGGTCGTTGGTACACTGACGGTCCAAGGTAACATTTTTGTTGACAAAGTATTTTTACCGATGGGTATCGTCTCGCTGGCAATTACTACACCAGTATCAAGGACTGCTGCCGCCTTAGGCGGATCTAGTGATAGACATCCCGTCATTGGAATCTTTCATAACGGCCAAAATACACTACACTCCGACACCGAAATTTTAATGTCCTTCGAGGGGTAATTAATAACTGACTTCGACGCCCCTTTCTCCACAAAGCATATATAGTGTATAGCTTCTATCTATCCCATGTGACTACTTACTATTCTCGAGGTCTGATATGGGCTCTTATTTGAGAAATAGGCATCTCCTTAATTTATGGGATATTCCAATACGATATCCTCGGACCACTGCATACTGCATATTTGTATTCAATATCCCCGGTCCAGACTTTTGCCCCACCGTCCGTTAATACGGAACTTATTTGGTTAGACTCAACTCCTATCGGAGTCGGAGTTCCCTTTCATTTGAACACACGTATGCAAAAATTGTGAAAAGAAGTGGTGTGCCCGTTGGTTCGGAATATGGAGCCCCGGTGGAGAAGAATGCAAGGAGCCATAAGCACGTAGTACGTACTATGGCAAATAAATGGAAAATGTGAAAAAGAACTGTCCGAAGTCGTGCATATGCACACCCGAGCCTGTTGCTGCAGCCTGGTTAGCCGAGATCGACTGTCAAGAGCAACCAAACAAACGATCACGATCGCCCTAGTAAACGCACGGTTTCGAAATTTTGAAGTGACGGTGGCGATGGCAACGGAAACTGTAAACATTGGCAAACGTAGTAGGCGACCGTCGACGGCGGCTTAGCCTGAGACTGTCTGGGAGATAAGCTCAGCACAGATACAAGTCGCTAACACTGGTAGGTTTGCAATATTGGCGGGCGCTAGATGTTGTCCAATGAAGAATGGCCCGGTTTAATGTCCTCCCTTATTGTGCCGTTTCCTCCCTACGCATCCTACGCCTTTGAGATTAAGGGGGGCTATTTGTAACGTATTGGAACGATCCAACTAAGGCGGCATTACATGGACCAGACTTCAGGTTATTAGCTCAAACCTGTAGGCGTCAGCCAATTGCCCAGGACAGAAATACACAGACGCCGCCTAGCTCTTGAGTCACCACGAATTCCAGCTGAGACGAATGATATCGGAACAAAAGCCAAGTTCCCGCCTTGTCAACACCTGCTTACACAGGATTGATTGCACATCGCCACCACAAAGTGTTGCTTATGCCGCCAACTCGGCACTTCCTCCAGTGCCAGAAACGGACGGCGCCAGCCCTGAGCATATCACACCGAAGGTAGGAGGCATGTTGCACCATAATTCCCACAAAGAACTAAGTAAGCCGTGGTTGGCCACCACGCTATAGAAATGTGTCACATTGGAGAGATTATGTACGACATGTAACACAGCAGTAGAAGGAAAGAAAGATGTACGATGATATTAAAACCATACCGAGTCCGTGAAAAGCAGGCTCAGCACTTCTCAGTCACCTTCCGAAAGCACTTTTTTGACTCGGTGCACGACGGATGGGTCGATATGGGCCATAACCAGAACCGATTCAGAGTAGAGCATATGCTGTCTGACCGGGCAGAAGTATGCCGGAACAAGAAGAAAAGCAGAAAGAATAGGAGGGAAAAAAGAATGCAGTCCGAACGAACTTGATTTATTTGAACGACGACGATGAAGGCGGTTGATGTGCAACGAGCAGCTCAGACGAAAAGACGAAAATTTTAATCCTTTTCATGTTGCTTTTCACGTGATGTACAAATGCAGTAATTAGTTCTCATCACCAGAATTTGCCAGTGCCCTGCCGTGTTCGGACGAACCTCTAGCGACCTCAAGACCAGCAAGATTTCCCTTTCCTCGTCAAATTAGCCCGTCATGGTCAGTATCTATGTCTCTCTGCCGTCCTGGACGTCGCTGTCGTTCGTTGCTGTGAAGAAATGGCAGAAAACAAGGTGTTGGGAGGGTGGATGGCGGGTGAATGTGGTGGATGGCGGTGACATGAATGGGATGTTGGGTTGCTTTGGGCCTGCGGGAACAGCAATGGGAACAGCGGCAACAATGGCAGCACAGCGACGACAGTGACAAGGCCAACTGTCTTGACAATAGTACTGACGATTCACTTTTACATAGGCCCGAGGACCGAAAAAGCACTTGAAGCGGCTCAATGCCCCATCCTCATGGATGCTCGACAAGCTCAGCGGCACCTACGTGTGTTCAACCCGCCTTTTGCCTTTCTTCAAAATGTCTAAATTTGCTGTTTGCAGGCGCCCCGCCCCTCGCCCGGTCCGCACAAGTTGCGCGAATCGCTCCCCCTTACCATCTTCCTGCGCAACCGTCTCAAGTACGCGCTCAACGGCCGTGAGGTCACCGCTATTGTCAAGCAGCGCCTCATCCGCGTCGACGGCAAGGTGCGCACGGATGAGACGTACCCCGCTGGCTTCATGGACGTCATCTCCATC
The DNA here is from genome assembly GCA_024195185.1 of Coniferiporia weirii. Lineage (NCBI taxonomy): Eukaryota > Fungi > Basidiomycota > Agaricomycetes > Hymenochaetales > Hymenochaetaceae > Coniferiporia > Coniferiporia weirii. The sequence goes on from JAKOPK010000175.1 coordinate 18,875, forward strand.
GACAAGTCTGGCGAGCACTTCCGTCTGTTGTACGATGTCAAGGGCCGCTTCGCGATCCACCGCATCACGCCTGAGGAGGCGACCTACAAGCTCCTCAAAGTGCGCAAAGTCGCGCTCGGTGCCAAGGGTGTGCCTTACATTGTCACCCACGACGGCCGTACCATCCGCTACCCGGACCCCGCCATCAAGGTCAACGACACTGTGAAGTTTGACCTCGAACAGGGCAAGATCACCGATTTTGTCAAGTTCGACACTGGTAACATTGTCATGATCACTGGTGGTCGCAACATGGGTCGTGCAGGTGTTATTGTCCACCGTGAGAGACACATTGGAGGTTTCGATATCGTCCACGTCCGTGACTCTCTCGACCGTACTTTCGCGACTCGGTAAGCACACGCATCATTATTCATGTCTGCTTTATCTCACCCTCCGTCAAGTGTAACCAACATCTTCGTCATTGGCGAGGGCATCAAGCCTTGGGTTTCCCTGCCGAAGGGCAAGGGTACTAAGCTTACCATCTCCGAAGAGCGTGACCTCAGGAGGAAGCAGCGCGCCGCAGAGTAGATCAGCGGTCGGATATCTCGCTTTTTCTTATGTTATCACGATTTCTTCCTTGTTTCTAGGCTATGCATGTATGTTTCCCTACCTGCAACACCAAAATATTCACATGCATTATGGGCATTGTCGCAAGATGTAACTAAGGTTCTTCAAGTTCTGTTGAGGTCGGCGAGCGATCTTATGCGCTATCAAAGTCGCTATATGCTGTTGTAAAATGATTTTCGATCATATTATCAATAGGCCGTTGTGGTTCACCCGAGCACTTGCCAGTTATCTTGGTAACATACGAATTTTCGTACACAAGTGCACGTGTGATCGTCTCACCGACTTTCTGGTGAAAATGCTGTCCTGCCGCTTGATCTGGCTCTTTATTCTCCAGACCTCAGGCCTTCTGAGCAGTCCCTCTTTAATCCGTGAAGGTTCCTTTGACCCACTTTACGCCTTAGGACATGGCTGTTTTCTTTTCCTGTATGCAACAGGAAAAAGCAGTGTGGGGTGGAATAAGGTCGCAGTGAAGGGCTTTTATCAATGGGAGACGTGTGGGTTTCTGCGGCCTTACATAGCGCTAGTATGCACGTCTTGAGAGGTGACCTCGATACTTACGCTACCGCCGTACGTCTCCCTGGCGCCCTTTCTTAGAAAATCGCTCAGAACCAGTAACCAGTGTCCGAAGATTGAGCATAAAATCAAACGCAGTCCGGGATGATAATAATAAAGATAAGAGAAGTGCCAGCCCGAAGTCATCTACCAATAGTCCTCTGTCCGGAACTCTACCACTCCAGTGGACCCTGCCTCCCGACGTCTCTTCCGCTCCGCGTCCCAACGTTCGACCCACTTCTCCATCTTCCCGCGGCCCGCCGCGTTCCCGACATTCACCGTCGCTATTATACGTGCCCAGTCTACACTCAACGCGAAGCACGTCAGCTCTGCGAAGCTCGAGTGCTCCGAATACGGTACGCCGTACTGGGCGAGCTGTGTTCCGGAGTTTCGCGCAGGCCGTAGATGCTCATGCGAAAAGCAACGCGCTTGTGCTCGGGCGATCACGGACGGGACGGATGGTGAGAGATCAGAGCCTGCAGGCGGCGCATACGTCCACCCTGTCGGCCGGAACGCAACCGCGCGCGTCCAACGACCCTTCCAGCGGCCCACGTAATCTTTGAACCGATCCGATGCGACCATTCCGAGCGGAACGACGTGCACGCCTGCTTCAAGAGGGTCGTTGGACATAAGTGCGTGCAGCTCAGGATCGTCTTGACAGCGTAAAATAGCAGATTTTCGTGCGTCACAGTAAATTTTTGTACCCAATGCCTGCGCGATTGCTGAAGCGGAAGCGAGGAATTAACACACTTTCAAGTGCAGTTGCATATAATGACCTTACCTTTCACGATGCGCTCCTTGCCGATTGAATATGTCCTATTTCAATTTCAGTCTTTAACACAATCTCAGCTGAAGGAAAATACTAACCCAACGACAATGAGCACATTGCCTTCGCCTTCCGCTTTACGTTTTCCCTTGATATTATTCCCCTCAAATTTTGCCCACCCTTGTATAGAGCCTTTAGCCGGAGCCACTGCCGTTCGGTCCCCAGACACGTCCCCTGTAACAAGCGATTCGCCACGGACAAGTCGTCTGGCAAGTTCTGCGCACGCCGCAACGACAAGCGGCTGTGGCGGGAAGCAGTATCTTGGATTGAGGTAGGTGGTGTCGAGATACACAGTATCTATGGGCTTGCCGTGCACTGACGGATGCAACGCGTGCCGTGGGCACGCACGGAAGTCGCCACAATGCAAGTAACGAAACTCGCGCTTGCTTCCAACAAAGGGTGACTTGAATGCGCTGTCGCCGGCATTAACGGTCTGCGGACCTTCAAAAAGAAAAAGGCACGATCCTGGACCTGGTGAAGAAAGTCAAGAAAAGCGCGTCACATGTCGGAAAAATAGGCATACAATGATTCGCATCCATAAGCGTCACTTTCACGCCGCCCGTATTCGGTATTTCCGTCGGGACGTCCATTGGAAGTGGACATATCCACTTTCTGTCGACGGACAGCATATGAACAATCAAATTGGCTGTTGTCTCTAATTACGGAGTCAGCGTTATAAGGTATACGTGCTACTGGGATACAAACCTGAGCAATAAATAGGCCCGTTCTTCCAACTTGACGATAGATTAGTGTAGTGGTCTGAATGCGCATGTCTAAACACGCAATCAGTTTTAATTCTCCGGGGGAAAAGAGAGTAGATAAACATACGTCAAGAAGTAGGCTGTAATGCTTGGGATGTCACCATACCTAAATGCGTCAACCGCTATGGGCATGCCTTGTAGTACCTTGTAGAACGGTGCCTTGCGCCGGTTCGACTTTGTTGGCTTAAAGCTTCGGTCCTCGTGCACCTGCGCCTCCTCCCATGCTGCGCCTTCATTAAGGGAGGACATAAGCACGGAGAACGCATCAGTGTCCTCGGGTTTCAGTTTTGATGGTCCTTTGGCAGTAACAGAGATCGAAGGGCTGGCATGAATGAGAGAAGACAGAGAATGGATCGCCTTTGAACTAGAAGAACCTGCCGATTGATGGCTGGGAGTACCACCTGTGTCGAGACAGGCATTTACGTGTTCCTGAACACTCTACGAGAAATTTAGCGTGGAATAAAAGGGACTGATTATCTTTGACATACCAGCGAATTACAATCCATTAGTTTCACCCCACATATTGGACATGACTTGAACCCCTTGTCGACCTCCTCTTCGCACTCCGCCTTAGAAGGACAATCGTCCCTGTAATATTCCTCAGGATGATTTTGACCTGAAAGATCAAGTTCGAAATCACCCGTAACCGCATTCCATCCATTGGGGATATCAGTAAATGTGTCGAGCTCCCGTTCTTCATCTTCCAGATGGAGCGGATAGCATTCAGTTGGGGAAAGTTGAGGGTCGACATCTAAAGCAAAATACGCAAGTTCCCGAGAAGGCGATTTGAGACACGACCTCTGATGAAATTCAGAAATATCGGAATCATTGGTAAGAGCGGATGATTTTGCGCCATCTTGTGTATGTTCCGAAGTTTTGGACAATGTGGGGATAGAGGACGTGGAACTCTCCGACACAAAGACATTCTCATCATCTTTGGACTCAGACATAGTTGCGTCTAGCTGGGACTTACAGCGCTTCGCTAAACTTGCACCTCCATTCGCGCCCTGCCTGCATGCACTCCCCACAGTCACTCTTCGTTCCTGAAACTTCGCTTCTTCGAGGATTTCAATATCACTGGAACTGTCGTCCAGTTGTGCCTCGACCTCCTCATCCGACTCAATGACAATGATCTCCTGCGAAAGCGCCAACGGGTATGGGTTCGACTCTTTCTTGACCGTTCCTGCGAATTTCCTGTTCTTGTTTTTGGTAGTCACCGAGCTCGTGCCAGATGTGAAGAAGCTTAAGAGTGTTGTGCTTTGAGAGGGTGGCTGTTTGCGTTTCCTGGACATAGTTCTTGTGAGATAAACGAGTGCGATTTGCGCCGGCCCGCACGCGTCCTTAACCAACACAGAACGATGGCAATGCGAGGCGTTCCCTAAATCTAAATCAAGAATTGACGATGAACATATTTCCTCAGAGTTCCGCAGTCAGAGGCTGTTTCAATCGTCGAAGTAGAGGTAGAAGTGGCTGAAGAGTGTACTAACACCCTTCCATTCTGGAATAGTGCATCACGTGCTCAGATACTTATATTTCCTTACCGAGTAATGTTCCGAACTCTGCTTAGAAATGAAATGACCATGCAATCCGAAATTCCCAGAGAGCGAAACTAGATTGTAAAAAGAATGTCCTTTAAGAGCTCGCGCAATTTATCAGAGGTCATTATATTTTTTTGGCAGGGGTGCTCCTTTTGCGACACGGCTTGCAAGAAAGAAAAAAGAAAAATTGCGAAGCTCCGTAAAAGCCACTGTAAAATCTGGATGATAGTAGAAGTGAAACTGGAACTAACCCGCGGGCCACAGTTATGTACCCACTCGGTCTATCTTCAACGTCATGATCATTTGGTGCAGTAATTCACGCGAAAAAGCACTCCGAGAAAAATGATGGAGAGGATGTTAATTATTCACAAGAAACTGGTGCACATAGTCGAGATAAAATTGTTAAACATGCATACCAAGGCCATCCCTTACGTCGCTTTTGGAACCGTGGTGCGTAGTATTAGAAGAATTAGAGATAACAGATGATAATTCGATTGGATCGCCATTATCGTCACGCGCAGTTTGTATGCGCATCATCTGCACGGCTACGGGTTGTGCGGGTCCCTTGAATGACAAATGGTTGCCGGAGTTGGGTCCATATTGGACAAATGTCATGTGGCGCGTTTCCCCGGAGTCATGAGAAATACCGAGACCTATGCGAACAATGATGAGAGAGAAAACTATGCCCTATTTCTTATGTCAGAATCTGAAGTCCCGGCGTGCGTAAACACTCACAATTAGTGGTATGGTCTAGTAAAGACAGCAGGGGTCAGATGTGAGACTCGCATTTGGTCTCGAAAGAAATAAAAGAACGCACTGATTCATATAATGAAGTCTCTCCCCATGTATTGCAGAGGTAGGTGACGATGAGGGCAAATAGAGTTGCCGAGTAAATGAGTCCAGATTCGACGATCGCAGCCACAACGGTGGACAGACGGCGCGAACGATACGGCGCCCGGATTTGAAACCCGATCGACCAGATTCTATAGGCTATAAGGGCTGCGTGTGGGCGTTTTAGCGCTCTGCTTGTAGACGATAATTGATATAGCGCCTCACCTGTGCAGAAACAGTTTGTTGCCAGGGTCGTAGTATAGAACGAAATTATCCAACGCTTGAGGTTTGAGACAAAAATGTCTGTGGTTGGTGAAGACACGGAGACCAAGACGAGCGAGCCGATTCCTGTGCCTTCCCATGCCATGGAGGCAGCAATAATCAAATTCGGTCTGTCCATTCGTGCAAAGGATGTACCCACAGAAACAGCCTGAAAAGCAGACTACAGCTGGCACAACCACACGTCTATCGCCGCCCCACACGACATGTAGACGATATATCTGTGCGGAAAACTCAGAATCTTACTAATGCGGCCGAAGTAGTATAACATACTGCGAAGCTATCTCCGAGAAAGGTCTGTATGACATAAATTACACTCGTGAAAATGTATGTCGGATCTGACAGATTGCTGAAGTACGCGTCTGAACCGCCCTGCCTCCCTGAGGGTTTAGTGAAACCAGTGATGATTCGATGCAGGTTGATGCTAATATGCTGCAAAATATGTTAATATCAAGGAGAATCTCCGGTATGTGTGTCCTAAACATACCATAATCGCCATCACATACATGGAAGTGGATACGATGGCGATAAGTTTACTCAGTGGTTGCCCATTCTTTCTACGTAGAAATAGAATGTATATTGTGGACGCAAAGAGTAGCGTGAGGACGCCTGATGAAGTAAATAAATAATGAAGACGAGTGCAAATGAATGGATTTTTGAACCCACCGAAGAGGAAAGATTCCATCATGAGAGAAATAAGCATAGCCTCACTGGGACCGATTGCCATGATGAGTGGAAAATGGCGCTCGTAGAAGGCACTTCAAGGTTGCAGACTGCGCGTTGCGGGGGGTTATGTCCGGTTATGCGCAGACTGTTCTTATACCGCGACGGTCAGATCAAGCTTCGCCAGGGGGACCGTCAATGGAAAGTCAAATATATCCCGATTGACATCTGTCGCTGGTTCGATAATACTAAAACACCGGCCGATTATAGATGCGCAGCTCGCAGGCATCAAGTGGGAATGCACACATTGGAGATCTGGGCGGCCGGAATATAAATAGCCCAAAATAGGGCGCTATCTCTATAAGCCAGGCGCCGATATCTGGCAGTCTCTTCGTCCAGTCCTGATCCTCCTATGTTTTTACCACTCATCCTGTAGCTCATATAGTTTCCCGCTAAACCGAACGGAGAGTTCGCGTATTAGCCTCGGCGAAGGAATATGTCGTATGTCGCCTGCAGACCTGGACTTCAGCACAGGCCACTTGAAGGTGTTTCCGGTCAGAAGCGGACTGTTCATCGCCTCTTTCGGTGACCAATCAAGTCGTTTCGTGTTTGATTCCGATATGGGAGACAATGAGCAAAAAATGTTCATGGATACAGAAATTCTGTCAAAGCTGTCACTGCAATTATTTCGATAGCCGTTCGTGCACTCCCGGTTATCATCAGCGGTCAAACTCCACCGGACAAATTTCGAGAGCAGACCCGGCTCACTCCTGATCGCACGGACCATCATAGCGCCCCCAAAGGTATGGTATAAAATAATTGCCCCGCACACCAGCTCGGCAACAGTCTATGGCTCCTTGCGGGTGTTGGATATCGTAATCAAAAGATAGTACCAAGGTACAAGCTCCTGCATCCTTGCAAGGCTTGCTCTCAATGAGAGTACATTTAGCCGATTGAATACCGTACTCAGGAAGTGATGCTGAGAAGCTGTCGATGAGAAACATAGCCGCGTGCCCTTCTGCAAGTTCGCCAATATCACAGTTGACTCCGGGAAGCGTGGAGTCCTACCGCGGAATGGATAAGATAACTTTAAAGTAACTCTGCTCTGCTGTGACCTCCGGGCTGAAACGACAACCGGTTTCTTTTGGTTCCGAGGACTGGTGACTGGTCTGTTGATCTTTTGGAGAAGGAGCGAAGACGAGACGCATAGCTTTAGAAACCAGGATAAGTGCATCCGATAACATCTTTCGGTTCGATGCATTGTGATATGGATCCACCGAGGTTACATCCAGAACAATCAGACACGACGCCGACGAGGGTTTGAACAGGATGGCTGAAACATGATCCTTCAGCATTCTCTGAGGAGAAATAGCACTTGAAAGAAAGAGCGGGCGGTCCAAGTTAATATTTGCGTTTGCAGCAGAAATGGAGCGATAGTATCGGCCTGAGATGCGTTCTTTGCTCTCGCTGGATGCCGCAGTAATTCAATGAGACACAGGCTATATTTGTTAGACCACCGCTGAAGGCGCGAAGGGCGACTCTAAACGGATCGAGTGATCCCTGCTGATTTTGTGGCGCCAAGTGCAATGAATCGGCGAAGACCGACTCATCAGTTCACCGAGGCCGAGGGTCAAAGATGGTAGCCGAACTTTACCTTGAGCCCTCACAACCACCTTTCTCACTACCGAGGGACAATCCCTACGGAGTTCACGGTACGCAATGGGTGTCGCATCAAGTTCATGAAAAACAATGACACCGCCGAGACGACGCACGCCCACGAAACAATGGCTCTGCCGTTTTCTTGGAGACATCCATCTGGAGGGACTCGGATTAGGGCTAGGCAGACTCGGCGGTCCAGTGTAATCGGAACGATGTCGGTGGGGTCATGGCAGTTGCTAGCAAAGTTTGTGTCCTCACTATTTAGGCGCGTCATCATAGTGACCCTCGGTTGCGCTTCGCGGCTGCCAGCAGTCTCAAATAGCAGCACGAGTTATTCAAGTATTTAGGGCAGAATTCTGCATCTTACTTTCTACAATCACCCCAGTTGTGAAGCAGCAGCAGTGCTCGCCTTGACATGAAAGTATCCCAACAGTTTGATTGGCGCTAATGTACAACAACAACTACAGCTCTCCAGTCCATGCGCTGGACGTCGGGCGGTGGCTTTGCAAATAAATAAAAGGAAAAATGAGTGAAGGTAGAATAAGCCTTCGGATAGAAAAATTGGGGCTCTCCAGTCCTTATAGCGGACGTCGGGCAAATATGCAAAGAATGAAATATACAAATTGGTCGATACTAAGGGAATGATGTGCGGAGCTCTCCAGTCCTTGTGGTGGACGTCGGGCCCCGAGAATAAATAGGAAGGATAAAATATGCCAAAGAAAAGGTATCCTGATATTCGGTAATATCTTTACGAGACGAAGAGTCAGCAAGGCAATGACCACGTCAATAACTTAACTACTCACAAAACCATTACATTCTCTTCACCGAATAGAGCACTCCAGTCCTTATAGTGAACCTCGGGCCTAATGTCGAGAAATCTGCCAACGGCAAAGGTTAACAAAGCGGTGGAAGCATCAAAGACGTCGTACTCACAAAATGAATACGATCCAACCGCAAAGAAAAAGTGTAGGCTCTCCAGTCCTAATGGACCTCGGGCATCGTGTATAAATATATTCGGGAAAAAAAATAGAAAAACAAATGGGGGCTCTCCAGTCCTTATGGCGGACGTCGGGCAAACATGCGAAGAATAAAATAAAGAAATTGGTCGACACTAAGTGAATGATAATATGCGAAGCTCTCCAGTCCATGAGGTGGACGTCGGGCCCTGAGAATAAATAGGAAAGGAAGATAGCCAAAGAAAAGGTTCCCTAAATCTGGGACCGTTAAAAATATTCAATAATATCTTTGCGAGATGAAGAATCAGCGAGGCAATGGTGAGGCTAATAACTTAAGTACTCACAAAGCCATTACATTCCCTTCACTGTATGAAGCTCTCCAGTCCCTGCAGTGGACCTCGGGCCTAGTGTCGGGAAATTCTTATAATTGAAATAGAAAATGCGTGGCTCTCCAGTCCATGATGGACCTCGGGCCTAATGTCGTGAAATCATTAAAAATGGAATAGAAGATGTGTCGTAAAGAGCGTGGGGCCCCAGGTCCGGGTTCGTGCCAATAAATAAATATCGAATAATATCTGTTGCGAAGCGAAGGATTAGCGACATAAGGAGGACGCCATACGTCTGAAGTGCTTACAAGCTGCTACGTTCCAGCTCTTTCTCTTGAAAAGCGCAGAGTCCACGAGCCCGGCCTGGTGTCGACCGGGCCGCTTGAAATGATTGCCCTTCTATTGCGCGGCGTGAGGATCTAGACAGAGACGGCAGATCCATGTCGTCCCCGGCCGCATATAATACGGCATGCCACCCGGGCTGCGTCAGCCTGTCCCTCGCCTAAACGACCGCAACTAAGACCGTGGTTGCGTTTTAAGGCGATGGACAAGTGTCCACTGTAGAGTGATCTCACTGCGGCGGCAGTCCGCAGAAGATATCCTCGACAGTGTCCTGCACGAATAAATAAGAACGGTATTCTCAATTAGAAGAAAAAAACGCACCACGCAGTCACCGGGTAAATTGCAATTGGACCCATTCTGGTCCTGTTTGTACAGCTCGAAGGCGGTCGCGAACGACGGGACGAGCCCTCGGCTTACAGATGACGAGAGCTTCTGCTCTCCTAACGGCTCGTCCCACACGACGTCGTCAAATTGATCCGAGTCAGGTATATTTGAGAGGGAGACGTCACTTAAGAGGTCCCCGTATGCGTCGTCGACGCCGAGTGGAGGTGACTGCACCCGGAGCACATTATTGAGGCATTGCACCACAGCGGGTCCTTCACAAGGCGTCGACACGACATTGATGGCGGAGTCCGTCCGGGTGAATCCGTCTTCAGGTGTCGACGAAGCGGGTGGCACGAGTATGGGCACCGGAACTGGAGGTGGTACGATTTCGAACAGGTTGTCGATGTCCGAAGAGTAGGAAGACTTGGATGACTGCGACAGTTTCTCCCCTTCTCCCGTTGCCCTAGGAGATGAGAAAGCACCGAATGCTATGACAGGAGTCAGCGATGAGGTGTTGACACTGGCCGGGCTGTACTTACCATGGAGTGAAGTCGGCCGAGCCCTCCGAGTCGACGCGAGTGACGGCGTCGATGGTGTTTCGCTCTCGGACGATGTTGATGAAACGATCGACTTGATTGGTTCGACAGGCGAGTCTGGAGCGGTATGAATATGGGTATGCGGAATGAAGAAAAATAAAACGTACAAATGCCAAAGAACTCGGAATTATTCTCGTCTCCTTTCATGATCGCAAAGGACGCCAGATGATCTGTAGAAGATGCCGGGGAGAGAAAATAGGAAGGGGACGGCGGGCGCAAGAGGCTGGGAAATGACGATGAGGCACGACGCTGCGCAACACTAGAGTCCCGAGAGACAATAGGTGCCACAGACGCTGGAAAATCCGTCCCAGGCAATTGCGGTGAAGTCGTCCGTGCGTCCGCTCCAGATGCTCCATGTCTTGGCAAGTTCTTTACTATCATTTGAGAAAAGAAATATTAGCTCAACTGGGCCTGTCTTCCGTAGTGCAGGCCTACTCACCGGATCCGAAAAAGGCGTACGCATCCCCAGTCCTGTTTAAGTTGGCAAACGAAGGCAGGCGATCCGGCGAAGTTGTGGATAGGCTTATCGAAGGCGTTAAAGGCGTAGAAGCGAGGAGGTCAATCGGCGAGCTTAGCGAATGGCTAGAGCTGCTAGCACTGATTGGAGGCGCCAAAGGGAATGAAGCCAGAAACGAAGACCCTCGCGGGACTTCAGCCGCCTCAATACACTTGAAATTGGCGATCTTCTCCTCGGCTTCAAGACCGGTGATGACCAGCGGTGGTGGTATGCGCCGTGCTTTCTTCTTCTTCTTAACCGGTGACTTCGGCAAGCAAGAAATGTGCGACACGGAATGCGCAAGCAGCGCTGCTGAGAAATCCACGGGCCTATCATGCGACTTTGGTGGGCTCGAGCTAGTCGCATCCTTCATGTCCGACCTCGAGCACAAGTCCGCCGGGGTCGGGAACACCTCGTCGTCGGCTCCTGACGAAAGCAGTTCGTCGATTCTTGCGAGGAACTCGTCGCTGAGAATGTCCTCGTCGTCGGCTTCGGATGCGAGCACAGAGCGAGCGCTATACGTGTAACTGTGATTGTAGCTGCTACTGCTCGCTGTGCTCGGAGCGCTTGAAGCGTCCGATAGAGTGGACTTTGTTGTCGGCAGAGGGGACGGGGAAAGCGAGGCCATAGAGGTTGTCGAGGGTACCGAGCTTAATGCCTGATCATGTACGGAAGACTGGGACTCGGAAGCCGAGACACAAGCCCGAAAGGAGACTTGAACTTCAGATTGCGCCCGCTCATTCTCCTCGAGCTTGCTTGCTTCGGAGACGGTGGCTTGGGAAGGTAGTGCAACGAGACTGAGGTTCAAGTCTTTGTCTTGGGCGAGATATTTCGAGTCCACTCCGAGTTCGGTGTGCGGTCCGTCCGGGTACGAAATGTCGAACCACGGGGAAGGACGCGCGGATCCCAGTAAAGGAGCAATGGGAGAGAAGCGGCGCCTGTCGATTGTGTTAGAGAGCGTGTATGAGACGACCCGCTATGTTGAGTTAAGGTCAGCAGAGCTCAATAAAGAACAGCGGGATTTAGACTTACCAATGGCGAAGTCGTATCATTTGGTTTCTTCCCCACTTCATCCATGCTCCTGGGAGACTCGGAGCTGTGAGCGAGGGTTGACCCAGAAAGGTGTCTGTCGGTCGGGGTAGTCATCGAAGACGTCGTTGTTGAAGACGGCGAGTCGGAGGAACGAGACTCGCCATACTCGATAAAGGACGTCAAAGGGGCGAGAGGTGGTCCTGACAGGGATATGACGGAGAGAGTCGAGGGCATGGAGGCAACAATCTGACTAGAATTTTCACTTGAGTCCAAGTCCAATGAAGGGTTGGGCGAGCTAGTCGAGACTGCGATTGCCAGGGAAGAGCTGTTTTCGTATGCGACCGGGAATTCTTGATCAGGTTCATCCAGGTCCGGGGAAAGTTGCGAGGGCCGAGGGGCAGTGGCCATAGTGATCGCGGCGGTGGCTGCCAGAGAAGTGCTTGAACTAGAGGAAGCCGACCTGGAGACTGAGGCATCTTCATCGAGTTCATCGCTGCTTCCGCTGAGGGTCAAAGAGCGATAGGTGGGCGGAGGTGCTGCAAGTTCGAGGGCAGATGGGGACGAGAGGCCGTGTTCAGAAAGCTGAGACCAGGGTCTAATGAGAGACTCGTGATTTGCGTTGCTAGTCGAAGCCACTCGGACAGATGAGCTTGGAAAGCCGCCAGGTGCGCCAGAGCGTAAGATGTCTTCGAATTTGACAAAGAAGAGACGATTGTCTATCGAAACTCTGATGTACGTGCCGCGATCCGGCTAAATGGGAAAGAGTGGTGAGCTATGAGGACGTGGAGCTGATTAACTAAGGACGTACTAGCAGCTCCGATTCCGTTAACCTTTGCGTGTGCTTCCTCTTCGAAAAAGTCCTCTATGGAATCGAAAACCGTGTGTATCAGTAAGGCGGATAGTGAAAGAGCCAGTGCCACTCACAATGAAGAAGAAAATCGCGAGTGCTCCTGCAAGAGTCAAACACACAGCGTCTGTACGCATCCAAGAGGAGCTGTTGGACCCATGGCCGCGCAAAGCCAAGTATTCATCGAAAGAAATTGATCCAGGAACGTGGAAGCCTTCACCGACGGTGTATTTAGACTTGTAGATATGCGCACGTTTTGGCGGTGGATCGGTGGCGGCGGGGCGTTGCGGTGACAGTCCAAGGGCTGAGGTGGATGCGCTGGTAAAGACAGACAGGTGGGAAGCAAGGAGCGAGGAGCGAGCGGCGACGGAAGCATAGGTACTGGATGCCACCGAGGAAGAGAGAGTGTACAAATCATAGCCTTGGTACTGGCTATCATACTGTCTGGCCAAAAGGAGCACAACGGTAACCAGTAGCAGGTTGCGTAGGCGGTGAAAAGGAGAGGACATGGCTGACTGTATGTCTGCAGGAGGGGGTCGGAGGGGAGGTGGAGGTAGGAAAGCAGGAATAATGAGAGACGAGGAGGCATCCCGGTCTATTTTTATACGCAAGGATTAGGGAGGCTGACATAGGCTGACAGAATGTATTCAAGTTCCTGTGGCTGGTAGATGACGACATGCATGCGCAAGTGGCAGACCCGAGTACGTTGCGAGTCGATTGAGCTTTTTGCAGTGACCGACGCATGGCAGTAGAAGATTCTTAGTAGCAGGCGTACAGCATCCGCCAACTTGTATATAGGCACCTCTTCTTTCCCGTAGACGAGCACGAGTTCGAAAACAGGAAACCGGAAAAAATCGCGGTTTGTTTAGTGGCAGGCAGGATTGTCAGCCGCAAGAGCCAGGTTGCGCACGGGCCATTGTCGAAACTGAGGCTGGGTTACACTGTGAGGCTGGCCCATTTCCCGACTCCGAGTCTGTCGCTCACGATTGACCATGTTGTGCCTTGAAGCTGCTAGGGGTGCTGTCAGGTCAACAATTTGAATGAGATTTTGACTACGATCAAGAGTGAGGGGATGTTGAATCGTCAAGAAGGCCCGCTGAGTCTCCGAACGGCGAAGACTTCACCGCTAATGGAAAGTGCCGTGATCCGTGATGGCTGCCATCCAAGCCTGACATTAATTTTGTTAAAAGCAATAGACTTTACGTCCTAATAATATGCTCAATATGGGGTTTCATTGCGCTAGTTAAAGTGCAAAACCAACGATTTGAGAAATACTGTTGGTTACAGCGTGCCACGTTTCTTACGTGCCTTCGAATAATCCGGCGCTTTCAGCGTCACAGACTCACGGTTAATTTACTTCCTTGCCGTCCGTCATATGTATATCCGACAGACGTCGTCTTCCATGAGCGGCGCATAGATTAGTGGGACTCTTCTGGCACCTAATGCGCCCGCTCAGAGGCTGGCGCCCGCCCCAGCCTTGTTCGATAATTGCAAAAATGGCGAAGAAACATTGTCAGCCGTTCATAAAATAGGATTTCATGGGGGAAGACTTGTTGAGCTTGCAGTCCTGCGGGGAGAGGACGACGTGCAGTGAAAAGTCCTTGTACTCATGGTAGTGCGCAATTTCGCGTCACTGCCGTCGCGGCTGCATGTAGGCTGGAACGGGACGAAAGAATCATCATTGCGTCGCCGAGACGGGATACTTCTACCTGCACGAGATCGGTGTTCGCATCCACGATTGAACGGAACTCTGCGACAAGCATGCGGACAGACGACATCATGGGCATTCATGTCCAGTCGCAAAGGGGCAAGCAAACGAACCTTCCCGATGTTCTCGCTGGCGCAGTGCTCTACCTGGCGATGCGGCAGAAAGTGCCAGCTGGTTCTCGGTCTCTGCCTGCCCCTCTTCCGGACGTCCTTCGGCGCACTAGCCATTTGCTTTTGTCCGAATCGTGTTCATATTCGTCCGTGCTCATCGTATTGTTAGCAGTGTCGCAATGACCCACCCGACAAAGAAACTAGGCACGCCGCTGGCCAAGCGTCTTGCATTGCTGGAAGTTATCGATTACCGAAGGCGCAAGAAGAGCACATACCGAGGCGACGACAGCACTGCGTGGAAGTGCGCTGAGCTTGGAAAGAGTATCTGTGGGTAGCCGTGACAGAGTGCCTTGAGAAATTAACGAAGTAATCATAGTTTGACTACTAGATCGTGGGGTTCGTCCTCCGAGTTGCCTCAAAGCCGCAGTGGGCGGAGCAGCGCGCAAGTTCAAAGTTCAACGTGTCGTCGGAGTGCGTCTTCCTTCGTGAGAAGTCAGATGGTGGCTGAGTAAACAAGGAACGCGTGTGCGCGGTGACTAAGGACTTACGCAAGCGCTTAGTAGTCTGCCGACGGGACGCGTAAATTCATAGGATACGCGTCCTCGCACCGGGTTGCGGCATTTGAAATAATCTGTTCAACTTGTTCCAATCATATTCCGCACTGCCTAAACAGCCTTGCGTAGCATGTGATAGGCTCATGGACTTCCAAATTCCTGAACAACGTCGCAGCCGCTGATCTGCCAGAGGGACTCGTAAGTTTAACATCTCGTCGGCATATATAGATAATAGGCTTAGTACAACGCCAATTTCTAAGCCCTTCGACGCGCTTCAGTGTATATATAAAGCGCACGCAGAGATGATAGCAAGCCCAACGCACGCAGCCTCAGCCCTTACCACTCTTAACGAATAACCAGACTAATAATGTCCGCATACAAGACCTTCGCAGTTGCCGGTGCCGGTAATCTCGGCTCTGTCATCGTCGAAGAACTGCTCAAGCTCAAAGATGCTGGGACGATCACGTCCGTCATCATCCTAACTCGCTCCGTAAGTGCAAAGTTTCTACCAATTAGCTGAACCTGAAATACTCACGCGACACTCCAGGAAGGCGGCTATGCCGACTTTGTCGCCAAAGGCGCGCGTACCGTCGTAGTTGACTATACGTCGCCCTCCTCGCTCGAGTCCGCACTCGCAGACGTTGACGTCCTCGTTTCGGTATTCGGCTCCTCTGCGTATGCTGTACAAAAGGATCTCGTGAAAGCCGCAAAGGCGGCAGGCGTTCAGTTGTTTGTCCCCTCTGAGTTTGGAAAAGTCTCTCAAGAGCGCCAGGACCCGATCTCCAAGCTGAAGGACGGCGTTCGGCTCCAGCTCATCGAAATCGGTCTTCCATTTGCGATATTCTACACAGGGGCATTCCCAGACCACATGTTTGCACCGTAAGTTCTGATTCGCCCCGCCGATCAGCATTTCACACTTAACTTACCGGCGTGTTTCAGAAAAGTCGCAAAAATGTTCGGCCTCGACCTGATCAGCGGAAAAATTGTCGTTGGAGGCAGCGGCAACGCACCAGCGTCCTTCACAGCCCGTGTGGATATCGCGAGGTACCTCGCCCACGTATTAACTTCTCTTCCTCGATCCGAAATCGAGAGCAAGGTTTTCCGCATCGAAGGGGAACGTTCCGTAAGTACCCATCCAACTCCAATCTGGATAGTATGCTATATCTTACACTCTCCAAAGACGCTTAATAGGGTCCTCGCCGAACTCCAAGAGCGCACAGGCAAGCACCTCGAAATTTCGTACCGCCCGCGCGAGGAGCTCGAGCAGGCTCTCAAAGCCAACCCTGCTGATATGGCCAGCGCCATCTGGCTGGACTGGGATGTTAAAGGAGTGTTGGTTGGAAAGCCGGAGGAGCTCTCAAATGACCTTTGGCCTGAGTGGAAGCCCGCGACAGCGGTTGAACATGTGATCCAGACGCTTGAGATGCATCAATGATTATATTAGTCGAATGAGCATGTACTATTTCCTTCAGCCGCTGGACCTCCTGGCTTTATCGTGACTTAACGCGTATTTATGTTATAACCTTCTTTCTTTTAAGATGATACAGTGAGTATGGTTCAACACTTATTTGCTTAAATGCAGGCGGTATTTATAACGGCACATGGCTGGACAAAGGATAACGACCGTCAAGCGATAGCAAAGAGACAAAAGGATCCCACGCATCCCGTAAACAAAAATGATCATTCTGAAAGTCAGCAAATCAAGCATCAGTTATGCATGTACGTACACATAAGAAAGTCTATACAACTTGTTCAACGCAACAGTCACACGGCACGATTTCATTAGGCTCAGGTTCCATGTTCGCGTACCCAATCCACTCAGCAAACGAAACTGGGCGCTCATCTGCAATGGCGACCGGCGGGCCTTTTGAGATATCCCCACGCAATTCCTGTTCCATCCATCTTTCGTAATCATTGTCACGTTCGCGACAGGCTTTCCAGAACGCGAATCGGACGAACTGGCATCGCTTGCTAGAGCCTTCGTCCGTAAACCCCCCAAAGAACTTCTTTGCTTCTCTATTATCTGTTATAAAAAATGTCTTAGCCACGAAAACCCTCCTCCAGTTGCGTTTCCTCCACTCTCTCAGACTGTCGTCCCTCCCAGGTAGTAGTGTATATCCCTTATAGCCCGCACCGTGCCAAACTGCGACATAGAGGAAAGATTCAAGGTCGTGATGGATCCCATGGCGGAAGTCGCCTTCATCCAAGACTTCCCGAGCCATAAATGGTGTAGTCCCAACACGATGTTTGCTGGACCTTCGGCGTGGAGGAAGCGACACCGGGTCAAAGTCGAATAGCTTCCCACCGGACTTTCCGAAGTATTCAGAATGACGATGGATAAGTCCAATCCTTAACGAAAAGGCATATACATCGCAAATATGCTGCAATCTGGCAAGTAGCATCCTGTCCGCGATCATAACTTCGCCGAATATTTCCGGGATCTGCATAAAATCAATCCCTTGTATCTTTAGTATAAGTTCATATTTTCTTATAAGCGCCGTAACCTGTAGACTTGGACAAGATGAATCGGAAAACTTGTGCTCGAGTCCAAGAACATCTGTCGCCGCGATCACTGAAGCACTTCGCTTGACCAAAGAACGCGGAGAAGCAACATCTTCTTCCACCATATTAGTATCAGGACTGGTACACTGGATGTATTCATCGCCTCCAAATAGTATGACGCGTAGGTTCTTCGTAAACTCAGCTTTAAGATTGAATCGACTGCGGCGGCCTATGTCTTCGATAAATCCGAGAGTCAACAGGCCGCGTCGGAGGAACGTGGGAAGGGGCGTAAAGTATATAGGATTGTTGGACATATCGAAAGCGTCTTCTTCAGTATGTCCTGGACGGGGACAAAGGCATACCATGGTATCTGAGTCTCCCACACGAAACCTATAGTAGCGTTTGGACGGTACACGTCTTGCAGGACTAGAGGTGCATGCAGACCCTTTGGTAGCAGAAGCGTTCTCCGACATAATGAAAACGTCCTTCGTATCTAAGTCGTAGGATATCTTCCAAGCTTCTTTGTTAGCTCAATTCACCTCGCCTTTCGGTCGCTAATCGATCGATTCCCACTCTTGTTGCGATTGACTTCGCCAAAATTGAAGACAGCGGGTAGGATAGGTTAGGAATAAAATCCGACGGGGGTGGCTCGAGATCTCGCTGAGGCTTGAGTAGAAGTGGATAAGGGCCGATGCCAGTGGTCGTCCGTAAGAAGAACGCAGTAAAGCGCGTAGAAGTCGTGGCTCGCGATTAATAATTATGGCACATCATTCTGCTGGAAGCGTCGGCATCTCACGGCACGGGAATGCATCTCACTAAAGCTGTATACCCAATTACTGTAAGAAAACTGTAGTAACTCGCGCCACTGGACCACCGCGCTAAACAGATTCGGCCAAACAAACTGAATGACAATCACGTCTTCATTTCCAGCTTGCTCCGCTGTTGGAATACGCAAGATTATCAGTTCGACCAGGATAGTCATAACTGTCAAGCGATAGCTAAGACAAAACGATCCCACCCATCCGGTAAACAAAAATTATCATTCTGAGGGTCATGAGGTCAGGCATCCGATATACACGTACACATAAGAAAGTCTATATAGCTTGCCCTACGCAATAGTCACACGGCACGGTTTCATTAGGCTTCACGCCCGCCCCTCATCCACTCAGCAAACGAGACTGGGCGCTCCTTTGCAATGGCGACCGGCGGGCCTTTTGAGACACCCCCATATAATCCCTTCGCTTCGAGTCGTTGCCGCATCCGTCTGCCGTATGCATCGCCACCTTCGTGATGGGCTTTCCAGAACGCGAACCGAATGAACTCGCATCGCTCGCGAGAGTCTTCATCTGTAATTCCCATAAATATCCTCTCTGCCTCGCTATTATCTGTGATAAATAGTCTCTTTGCGAACGAAACCGTCTCCCAGTTGCCTTTCCTCCATTTCTTCAGATTGTCGTCTCTCCCAGATTGTAGTGTATATCCCTTATAACCCGCACCATGCCAAACTGCGACATGGAGGAAAGATTCAAGGTCATGGTGAATCCCATAGCGACAGTCATATTCATCCAAGACTTCCCGAGCCATGAACGGTGCCGTCCCAACACGATGTTCGCTGGACCTTCGGCGTGGAGGAAGCGGCAACGGGCCAGAGTCGAATAGCTTCCCAGCGGACTTTCCGAAGTATTCAGAATGACGATGGATAAGTCCAATCCTTAACGAAAAGGCATACACATCGCAAATATGCTGCAATCTGGAAAGTAGCATCCTGTCCGCGATCATAGCTTTGCCGAATATTTCTGGGATCTGCATAAAATCAATCCCATGTGTCTTTAGTATAAGTTCATATTTTCTTATAAACGTCGTAATCGGTCGACTCGGACGAGATGAATCGAAAAACTTGTACTCGAGTCCAAGAACATCTGTCGCCACGGTCGCTGAATCACTTCGCTTGATCAAAGAACGCGGAGAAGTAAAATCTTCTTCCGCCATATTAGTATCAGGACTGGTACACTGGATGTATTCATTGCCTTCAAATAGTATGACGCCTAGGTTCTTCGTAAACTCAGCTTTAAGATTGAATTGACTGCGGAGGCCTATGTCTTCGATAAATCCGAGAGTCAACAGGACGCGGCGGAGAAATGTGGGAAGGGGTGCAAAGTATACGGGATTGTTGGACAGGGCGAAAGCGTCTTCCTCGATAAGTTCTGGGCGGGGGTAGAAGTATAGCATGGTATCCGAGTCTCCCACGTGAACTCCATAGCGGCCTTCGGATGGGACACGTTTTGCAGGAATAGCTACGCATGTATGTCCTTTAGAAGCAGGAGTGCCTTTCAACGTAATGGAAAAGATCTTCATATCTGAATCGTAAGATAGCTCCCAAATTGCTTTGTTAGTTCGACTCGCCCCGCTCTTGCTGCAAATGACTTCGTCAAGATTCAAGACTAGGGCGGAAATAGATTGGGACGAGAATCTGGCGATGGTCGCGGGGATGGCTCAAGATATCGCTGAGGCGTGAGCAGAAGTGGATGAGGGGTCTGTGAAGAACAGTGGCTCGCGATTAATAATCATGACATCATTCTGATAGAAGCGTCGGCATCTCACGGCATGGGGATGCATCTCACTGACAGCGTAACCTCCGCGTTCCTCCTTTTGTAGATAAAATCCCCCTTTTGGTTTTGGAAATTGCTTATTTAGATCACACATATATGTGTTTCGAGACTCTCGTTCCGACGCCTCGAAATACAGGTGAACAAAACTCTTCTTGTACATTACATAATAGATTCCGACGTCGAAATACAGCTTTGTCCTATTAGTCTCGAGTATTTCCACCTTGCGGTGGTTTCCAGACAGCTGTATATTCCCAATAAGAAAACTATTACTCGGGCATTTATTTGTAAATCTTCACAAGTGGTTCCTTCAATCAAACTTGGTTGTCCACCGGACCACCGCTTGGGATCTAAACAGACTCGGCCAAACAAACTCAATGGCAATTTAGGATTGGTACGTCGAATACATTCTTTCCCTCCAGTTGTTATGACGCCTAATTTCTTCGTAAACTCATCCTTCAGATTGAATAGATCGTGACAGCCCATGTCTTCAATAAATCCGAGAGTCCGCAGGTCGCTGCGGAGAAATTGGGAAAGAGGTGCAGAGTATATGGAATAGTCGGACAGGGCGAAATCGTCTTCTTCAGTAAGTTCTGGGAGGGGATGGAAGCATACCACGATACCTAAGCCTTCCACGCAAACCTCGCGGTAGCCTTCAAAGGGGACACGTTTTGCGCGACTAGCGGCGAATGCAGTCCCTTTAGGAGCAGTAGCGGCGTTCACCAACATAGTTAAAACTTCCGAAGCAGCTTCCAAGCTGCTTTGTTAGTTCGATTCGTCTTAGACTTGGACTCGTCTTTCGGTCGCCTAATCGATCGGTCTTGCTGCAAGCGACTTCGTTAAGATTCAAGACAACGGGTAGAACTCGCTTGAGATAAAAAAAATCCGGCAATGGCTGCGAGGATGACTCAGGATCTCGCTGAGGCTTGAGTAGAAGTGGAGATGGACCGACAGTGGTCGTCCGTGAATGAAGAACGCTGTTCGTGGCTGCCAAAAAGCTAGCTTAGTCAGCAGTGGCTAGTGGCTGTGTAGCTGCCCTTCCTCTCAGCCTAGAAAAAAGGCCGTTCCTCGCTCAATTACACTGAGTAAATATAGATTCTGTGGTATAGTATTGCGCCCCGCCCTTCTATGTGGCTCTCTACATACATTAACATAGTTTGGTCAGGTTGGGATTAAGTAAACCAGTCTCATGGACCAGTCAAAGTTTACCTATGTATGCGGAAATATAGTGTTTATTTTCGGAGAAGACCCGGACTGTTTTGTATCTCAAATCCACCGATGGTAAAAGATGCCAGTCTACCATCTGGCGCGTCATCCTCCATGTACCCTGAATGTAACGCTTATTTCGTGATAAGAAAAATGCAATTGGAAAGAATACAATGACTAGTACAATCATATAAATTACGGGACGGAAGTGCTTGCTAAGGAAACGCGTATCTGAAAGCTCGCGATCAGCTCTGTGAGAGGTAAGGGAAATGTTCATTTTGTTAGTCTTCAAACAAGGGTCGGAAAGCCTGTCAATAGGAACAAGGAACGATCAGTAGGAACGAAGAGCTGTACGTCAGTTGTTAACAGTACCTTCCGTGAAGATCCAAAACGGCCCGCCGGCTGGGTAGGTCCCATCTCGAATTCACTTTCAAATTCATCATGGTCTAGATCGTCCCCTTGCGCGCCTGCGCCTGCGACAATGTGCCTACTAGCACTCCTACCACTCGGTATCGCCGGCGGCGGACCCCCTATATTGACCTCCTCGCCTTCTTCATCAAGCATCGCTGCGAACTCCTCTGCATCCATATCCTCTATTCCAAGACCTGACGCTCGGATGGCATCGACATCCGCCGCGGACAATTGAGAGGCCAGGAATAGAGGCTGTGACTGCGTCGGCGGGCGCTCCGGCGTGGACCCGGGGGGCAAGGGCGCGTTGTCCTGTTCTAAGTCGTCCATTTCTGCGTCCGCGTCTGCATCAAAGTTGTTCCAGGATACAGATGCGGACGCCTGCGAACGAGACGGAGGGGGAGTGCGCTGAGACCGTCTTTCGTTTTGTTGAGCAGCACTTGGCCTGCGCATGTCAGGAGCTGTCGATCGCGTCCGTTCGTGAACGGTGACATCCTCTTCCAGCGGTCGCTTCCGCGCAGCAGGTACTCCTGACGCCGAGCGGTGACTCCCGTGACTTTGCTTCTGTTGGACGCTAGCCCGGTTTCGGGGTTGAGCGTCCCCGTCTTCCCCCCGGACCTGATTCGTGGCAATTACGAAGAGCATCGCACAAACGTCCGTCTCTGCGCTGATATAGACGGGCTCGGCAGAGCGCGTGAATCGCATATCTACCGGAACAAGTAATGCATCCGCAAGCGTGATTGCGGCCTGAACACAACACGAGATTATCAGTCTTTTTTTTATACGCGTAAACGACGATTAAAATGCTTGCGTTGAACTCCCGGAGGAAAAAGCCGATAGTAAGTGGGGCGAGCATTATGTCATAGACGTCAAATTCACCAGGACCAAGAGTGAGCTCGGTCACCAGTTGCGATTTTCCTAAACAATCGTTAGCCTAACTTTCCCAACGCGAGGAATTCCCATACCTTTCGCATCGATTCCTTTTTCCATGCTTTTCACTTTAACTTCGTTGTCGTCAAATCGCCAGATCAATTCAGGATCGCTCCTGGGGCCTTTTGCATTCGGAAAATGTTCAATCATTTCTTTCACAGCATAAGATTGCACGACAAGACGGCTCTCATTATCTCCACTCCGGATTGCTGGTGCATCGTCGTTCGTTGGGTTATTAAGGAGAAGCCGATGCGTTTTAACGATGCCTGTTCGTCAATGTCAAACGTAATGGTCAAGTTCGGGGAAAACATCAAACACACCATGTTTGCAGTGTAAGCGAACAATCAGGCGACTCTCCAGTGTGTCCTCGTCTTCACGCACTTCCTCTTCTGGCGTGTCGACACCGTCAATAATCGTGAACTCGCACTTTTCAGTGCTTTTCTCTGTGTTCTTGTGTCTCAGAATTGACAGTAGCGCCTGTGCAAAATATCAGTTTTCACAAGAGAAAGAGGTGAATACAGAATGTAATGTTACAAACTTTGGTCTGTAATTGGCACTTTAAGGTCGGCGGCTGCTCGTTTTGAGACACCCGCCCGCCGGTAGTATGGGATGGTCCAGCGGCAGTGCTTGCCTGTGTGCGGGATTGTGCGATCGAGTATCTCCGGAAAAATGTGCGGCTGTATGTGATGCTGCAAAAAGCTGTTTTAGGTTGATTCATGGAGGTCAACACGAGCGAGTCTGGACCCGCGTGGATGATCATTTCGTCGCCATATCTCGAGATACATGACAATGCTTTCGTGAACGCTTGAGATGTGGTTAGTCAGTGGACACAATATTATCGAGCATATAATATACAAACGTTTAAGGGCTTTGGCATCAAGAGTTGCTTGCATATTACTGGAAGTCGTACGTCGCTTTAGCATGCGGCGGCTGAAGTCCTGAATCTGCTTACGCGTCGCGGCGCGTTACGTCACGCGTAATCCGTTGTCGAAGGTCAGACGCGTTCATGAGTGCCTTTTAAGTTTAATCACTTAAAGAAAGACTTGAACACGGCTTGAACGAAGCCTTAAATACGGCTTTAATGACCTTTGTTGGGTGACTTCTACGTAGTCGAAATCGTGTGCTAGCCACATCTCTGATATGTACTGCCATTTGAGGCAAAATAACATTCGGACAAGTTAAAGATTGGCACGACCAACTCGTCTGGCTAATTTACCTCCTTACTGTCTGCCATGTATCCGACGGACGCACGCATGATGAGGCCAGCGATGCGGACGTCGTCCTCTGTAAGTGGTGCATATATGATGAGATACTCCTTAGGCAGGCCGATGCGCCCGCTAATTGGATGTCGTTCGCCCCAGCCCTGTTCAATAACTAAGGATATCGAGGGAACCTCGTTAGCAACGCTGCTGGCTCTCCGTGTGCGTCCGCGAGAAAAATGAGACTTACCTAGTTTGCAATCCTGAGGGGAGAGCGTAACGTGCATTGAGAAGTCCTTAAGCTCGTGGTAGTGCGCAATCTCGCGCCGTGCTGTCGTGGCGACCGCATGTGGACTAGGGCGGGACGCAAGGATTACCATCGCGTCCCCAAGGCGCTCGTGAGGAGATACTTGTACCTCAACAAGATGGGTGTTTGCATCCGCAATTGAACGGAACTCCGCGGCAAGCATCTAGGTCGCCATCCCCATGAGTGTTAAACACGACGTTGATTTGCTTGGGGGCGGAAGTAATACACTGACTTTTTTTATCTTCTCGCTGGGGAAGTGCTCCGTCTGTCGATGTGGCAGGAAGTGCCAGCCAGTACTCGGCCTTTGCCTCCCTCTGCTCGGGATATGCCGCGGCCCATTGCCCGCCACGAGCCACGCGTCTTTGTTCGCATCGCGTTCATATTCGTCCGTGCTCGTTGTCTCTCGTCCTACTGGCTTCAGCAGTGTCGCGAGGACCCAGCCGACGAAGACATTGGGTAATCCACTGCGCCCGAGTGCCTTGTACTGCCGGAAGTTACGGATTGCCAATGGTGCAAGCAGAGCACATAGCGAGGCGACGATGGCGCCGCGCGGATACGCATTGAGTTTGGAGAGTAGCTCGGTGGAAAATTGCGCGAGAGACGAGTGAGAGATAGGTGAGGACATAGTTGACTGGGTTGAGTTATCAAGCTGATCCCCATAGTCCTGAGTTTATGAATGATTCAGTGAATGCAGTTGATGCGCACTGACACCGATGCAGAAGTCAGCATCGGCATTAGATGCGACTTGGCTGTCGAAGTTCGTCTTCAAGACTCATTCATGGCAAGCCAAATTGGGGTTGGCCGTGCTGCAGGCGCGCCTATCATCGCTAATAACAGCCAAAAGGGCAGACCGCAGTACTCAGCGATGTTTGCCGTCGGGACGCGTAAGAAGGTGTAGTGTTGCGTTTTCTCATACCGGCCGAAACCACGGTACTGTATTTCGAGTTATGTAATGCGCGTAAATCCTTGCTCGTGGCGATCCCGATCATACCCGGTTCTCTTGAGTCTTGTCCGAGTCTGGTGTATCATCAAGTTCAAGCCCGGACCATGTAGCGGCAGCCTGGTTTCGTGCACATTAACCGGCCTGAAGTTCTCACACATACAGTGTCGACCGAAGCTCTCATCCAAGGAACGAGTTCCGCTGGGGTTTAGGATTCAATTCTATCATCGGAGACTGGTTGTCATGCATATGAGTAAAACCGCATCCTGCTCCGATGGCCATATAATCCTTGTATTAGCTGACCTGGACTATTTACCGGTACATAAGTATATATATCCTTTAGGGGGTTCCTCCGAGTCTCATCTGGATTACCTTAGCCTACACACGACGTCTAACTGTCTGTCAACTTGCACTTCTGTTCGGCAATGTCCGCATACAAGACTTTCGCAGTCGCCGGTGCTGGAACTCTCGGTTCTTTCATCGTTGAAGAATTACTCAAGCTAAAGAATGCGGGGATTATCGAGTCCGTTATTATACTAACCCGTTCTGTGAGTACAAGGCTCTCAGATTAGTTTATTTTGTGGCTCACTTGCCAAAAAAGGATGGTAGCCACGAAAGGCTTGTCGCCAAAGGCGCACAGACCGCTGTGGTAGACTACACATCGCCCTCCTCACTTGAATCTGCGCTTGCCAGCGTAGATGCCCTGATTTGCGCATTCTGTTTTTCCGCGTATGCGCTGCAAAAGGATCTTGCGACAGCCGCGAAGGCAGCGGGCGTCCAGCTCTTCGTCCCTTCAGAATTTGGTAACGCTTCACAAGGGCGTCAGGATCCGATCGCCAAGCTTAAGGACAGCATTCGTCGCCGGCTCATGGTAATCGACCTTCCCTCTGCAATCTTTTACACGGGAGCATTCCCAGACCACATGTTTACGCCGTGAGTTACGATATACATTTGATTGGCGCCCTTCGGACTCACTTATAGTCTGTAGGAGAATTGCGAAGATGTTGGGTTTCGATCTGATAAATGGGAAAGCGGTTGTCGGAGGCAGCGGGGATGCACCAGCGTCTTTCACAGGTCGCGCTGATATCGCAAGGTACCTCGCACACGTATTGACCGTTCTTCCCCGATCGGAAATCGAGTGGAAGACTTTTCGGATTGAAGGAGAACGTTCGGTAAGTACTCGCTCAGGCCAAGTTCATATAGTATTCCCTATTAACCTCCCAAAGACTCTCAACAAGGTACTCGCCGAGCTCCAGGAACGCACATGCAGAAATATTGAGATCTCATACCGTAATCGAGGGGAACTCGAGAGGGCTCTTCGGACGAACCCTACCGATATACTGAGCGCAATTTGGTTGGATTGGGATATGGGAGGTATGGTTATCGGAAATGCAGGAGAACTTTCGAACCACCTTTGGCCAGAATGGAAGCCCGCGAAAGCGGTCGAATATGTGATCCAAACGGCCGAGAGATGTTATTAGAAATAAAAACTGCCCCATCATATACCATACGATCATAAATACCTCATACCTACATCCAAAAAGTCTGCTATTTGAACCAGGCGCCTCTATTCTACGAGAATACAATGTATATTAACTTTCCAAGCAATAGACTACTTCCTATGTACCAAAGTTGTGCCATAGCGTTTTAATGTGGAGGAATGAAGTCGCTTTAACTTTATTGTTCCCTACAGACATCGGAATGGATATTAAAATGAAGCTGGGGACTTAGGGGGGTAGTTTTGATCTTGGTAGAATCAGCTGTGTCGCCTGGCGAAGTGACAGCTTTCCTTTGGCCATTTATAAAACAACGTTTGTTCATAACGATAAAATATTACGACAGTCAACTGCAGGCAGGAGTGTCTTGGTTATACTAACTTACACACTACGCTTGCACAGACATGCCAATACATACAGCGCATACAACAGAGTCATCGACCTTTCGTTGCTCGCACAACCATGTCCTCCAGCGTGACCGCTCGGTACTCGTCACCGTCAGGCGCCCACACCGCATCGTCTAGCAGATACACTAACAAGCCGCCTTTCCCCCCGACGGAGCCCGTAACACGGAACAGCGGCAAGCGCGTCCCCGCATGTACCTGTCCCGCAGGCAAAAATAGCAGGTTATGCGCCGCGACGAACTCTTCCACGATCGCACGGAACGTGATCTCCTGCGAGCGTGGAGGCGCTCCCCTCGATGCAGCTACCCCTGGCTTTGCCTTCGTCCCTGCTTTTACACCGCTGTCAGCAGGGCGCTTATGATCGGGCGGCGGCAGTTTCGTCGGTGCGTCTGGTCCGAGCTCAAGTGCATGATTGATCATCTGCAGTCCACGCGTGAAGCCGCGCTCAACAGCGGCAACCCCCTGCGTGCGTTCATCGAGTGCACCTTTCCAGAACTGATACCACTGGGCAACCTCTTCAAAGTTTGCACTGGGCTGGACGAGCCAGATGTGCAGCACATCAAGCCACTTCGGGAAGAACTCCGTTTCCAGTAATTGTCCGAGAACCGACGGTCGAAGAATGGATGACCATTCAAGAACACGCTTGAGCGGCTCCATGTCCTGATTGCGCGGATTGACCCGGAAGTCGTCTCGAAGAGTGGCGCCGAGCTTAGGAACGACATATTTGAGGAGCATATCCTCCCATTCAGATCCTTTGAAGACCTAGAACGCGGCTCAGTTTTATGGTTCGGCGGGATATTAAACTGATTACCTCTTTCCAAGGCAATAAGTCTTTCGGCACGCCATCGTTTGCAACCCAGGAACGTAGCATGCTTTTTACTCTCCGCCGTGCGTCGTCAATAAACGCTTCCATACGCAGACCGACATGTGGTAACCACGGGAAGACAATTGTTTGGAGCGAAACACTGTCCTGCTTCGGTCTCCAGTTCACTATTGCGGATGTGACTTTCGGGAGAATGAGCTGATCAAGAAGGTTGTCTCTGATGAACGCAGGTAGAACATCCGACCAGGACTCAAAAATCTTCACTGCTGGGCTCGGGTCGGTAGGCAACCAGTCATTGCTGTGATGGAGATTTAGAAATTGTGGAACATATGCTACGTGAATTGGACATACTTTATAAACGAGCGGATTTTTGGGAGCCATACATTCCACAATAAGCTTTCATACGGCGTCATAGGTAAGTCCCTGAACATAAACGAAAGAGTCAGTAGAAGTTCCGGAAAATTCTTCCTCGAAGAAACTCACGCTTGTAGGGGCCTTGACGACACCGTGCGCGCCCCAAATATGTCCACTTTCATGTCAGAATTTGCATCTGCGAGACTCATCTTAAGTGCATTCCGCCACCTTCGGAGAACGGACGTGTAGGCTGATGGTTCTTCCAAAGGCCTCCAAGCTGCCATCATCCTTCGGAACTGTCATTGATGTTAGCCACTCGCCATGAAGCTAAGAAAAAGAGGGCTAACCGTCGGGACAACAGCGGCAACTACGAGTTCGTCTAATCGATAGTGATCATACTCCTTTGGATATTCCAAGACGAGCCTCTCGACAAGGGATGAGAATGCCTCCAGAGAAGGCTCATAGTCGGACATGGCGGCTTCCTTCACTTTCGTGTTTAGGTCATCCACGACGATATGAACAGCTTGCAATCTGCGAATAACTGAAGAATAGACGTGAATTATGGCCCTCTTTTTCGAAGAAAGACACATACGCTCAGCCTCGTTGTCAATTTTACGCCTGAGTCTGGGGTCTTCGGACTGAATCCATTTCTTTCGATCCTCGAGGGCCTTTGCCTCCCTCGCAAGTCCCTCTAAGTCCACTTTACATGCATCAGCAATTAGTCGCAAATTATGCCGGACCTCAGGTATTCGCATGGGGTCCGTCGACGGAGTCCAAGATGCGAGTGAAACATCGGCGATAGAAGATACTTCGCGGGGCTGTAAAGACGATTTTAGTTTCAAGGTTAAATATCTGAACAGATTAAGGTGTACTAACAGTAGCACCCGTTGCGTCGATAATTATGCCGATCCCTGGGGGTGGTGCCTCTCCCCCTGCTTCTGCGATAATTTCTTCGTAAGTTTTATGTTCGACTTTCACTTTTGTCTTCTTCGGTTTCTTCCAAGCATCCTCCCTTGGTGCTTGCTCGCGGACCTTGCCCTTGCCCTTAAC
Organism: Coniferiporia weirii; assembly: GCA_024195185.1. NCBI lineage: Eukaryota > Fungi > Basidiomycota > Agaricomycetes > Hymenochaetales > Hymenochaetaceae > Coniferiporia > Coniferiporia weirii. The sequence goes on from JAKOPK010000175.1 coordinate 48,103, forward strand.
GCGTTTTCCTACCTTTTCTTCCTCGTCGCTCACCACCTCGCCACGCCTGCGCGCTTCCGCTTTGCTCTGGGCTGTCTTCTCTTTGAACCCTTTGAACGCAATACCCATCCCCTTTGGTCTTAGCCTAGACTCGACGGGCGTGACAATGCCTGTCTTCTCCGCACCCAGACCCGTGCCCGCCTGCCAACCCATCTTGGAGAGCATGCGCGCACCAAACGTGCCCGAAAGCTTGCCAAAGTGGACTTGCTCAGTGGCCGAAAGCGGCGTGGCGGCTCCGCTCCCCGGCGCAGAGCCGGAGCCGCCGCGCACAAAGGAACGCTGTGGCCTAGAGGCACCGAAGGCGGATGGTAGACTAGCCTGTATGTTGTCTTTTAGGGGGGATCCTATACCTCCCTTAGTCGCGCCCATTCCGCCGGATCCAATACCTGTTCCCGACGCGGCAAAGGATGGAGACGGCTTGGCCTCCGCGCTCACATTCTTGGAGCCTATGCCTCCTATTTGAGGTCTCTCCTCGACTTCCTCCTCCTCCTCCTCCTCCTCCTCCATTCGGACGCGGGGCGATGGTGGTTTAGAAACAGACGAGGCTTCACTGTTATCGCTCTCGTCTCCCTCTGCGTCTTCCTCCTCCGCATCTTCTTCGGATTTGATGTCTGCCACGTCCTCGCTAATATTGACTTTCTTTTCGCCTGAGACAAAAGCTGGTGCTCTGGAGAATAGAATTGAGAACTCACGTTAAAGAGGAGCGCTGCGCCTACACGTACTTTGCCCAATCGCTGCGTTTCTCAGCCGGCCTCCGTCGGCCACCGAATCCTTCGTCCTCACTGTCCTCACCAAATACGCCGTAGGTCGCGTCGTCCTTGCCGCCCGCCTTTCTGCGCCTCTTCCGTCCATACGGGTTTTCGAGCAACTCGCGCCCAGCGCGAACACCGGGGTCATCATTTAGGCCGAAGTCGTCAAACTCGCCATCATCGGATCCCACAGAGGAGTCCGAGTCGTCGCCATCGTCGAGTACGCGCTTTCGCCTAGCCATGCATGCGTCGTGTTACGAGCACGAACTGGACGTCCGAGCGGGAGGCTTACTGAATTGGATGGAATTTCCATGTATGGTAGTAGAGCGATGATTAGCTAATGCAAGGAAGAGAAGGCAGCAGTCACGGTATCGTCGCCCGTGGTCTGTGCTTCAATCTGAGATCACACCACTACCAGCACTGCGCCAGTGCGCGCAACGCAGGACGTGTGTAAAACCTCACCTTATCTATGTCCTGGGCTGCAGTTCGGAGGGACTTTTTCTCCTCTTTCAACTTCAACACATGGCATGGTGGTCTCCGAGTTCTTGCCTGACGAGTAAGCTGCGGAAGGCGATGGTCAACTGGTCCTTGGACGTCTTTGGCTGTGATGACATCCATCATTTTCGAAGCTCCCCTATTGTATTCTGCCTATTCTTGGTATTGCAACCACGAGGAGCATTCTTCTCCAGCGGACTGGGTATAAGTACGTCAAATTGTGTGCGCACTTGCTTCTCCCTCGGGTGGTCAGACACCATCTGGTCGAACATGCTCCCCCTGCCCTCTCTGGCACTCGCTGTGCTCGTGTTGGCCGATACTGCCCTTTCGCAGAGTGTGCCCAACTCCTTCCCTCACGACTACCCTGGAAAGCCATCTGGCGACTTCAGTCCGGCTTGGCAAGACTGTCAGTTAGCTTCAAGTACTGGGTTATCTCCTATGGACCTCAGCTGACTGTGTCCCGTAGACTATCAAGTCAAAGATGCCCTTCCCAATGTCACGTTTCCGCTAAGCCGCAATTGGGCGGGTAGCATTCCAGTAAACCGCACGAACCATCCAAACGACACCCTATTCTTCTGGGCGTTTGAAAGCAAAAACGGTTCGCTTACCGCCGAAGCAAATGAAAGCGCTTCTGACCCATGGGCGCTCTGGTTAAACGGAGGGTAAGCATGCCCGCGTCACCATCGTTGTTTCAACGAGTGACCTATTCCCTCTAAAGACCTGGGGCGTCAAGCATGCTCGGACTGATGCTGGAAAATGGACCTCTGCACGTCGCCGCAAATGGAAGTATCATTTCGAACAACGTAAGCTGGGACAAGCTGGTGGACTATATATGGGTGGACCAACCTGTGTATGCTTTTCGCGTTTATGCTTGAAGAAGCGCCTGAGCTTTTTTATTTATTTGCCTTAGTGGAACAGGATTCTCGACTGCCGAGTCAGATGGAGGATATAGCACGTTCATTTATTTACTTTGAGGGCTCAACAGCACTGACTGTCATGTTTAGTCGAGGATGAAGACCAGATGGGCGAGGACTTCGTATGCTCCTTTCTGTCTTAGCTGTCTCGCACGTTGAATGGCTGTCTCGTTTCTTTTCGCAGCTGAACTTCCTGAGAAACTTGGTAAAAGTGTTTCCGAGTTTGGCAACGCGTCCGTTACTCCTCACGGGGGAGAGCTATGCCGGAACTTACATCGTAAGTCATGGTGCTATGATCAGAAGTCCATCGTTGTAAAGACATTGCGACCGTTGTTTAGCCATATATCACGAAGGCGATATTCTCGACGCCGAACCCACCTGTCAAGCTGTCCAAGATTGCAATTGGCAACGGTGCCATGGGAGCAGAACCTGAATACGAGGAGCTTCCCACTGTGAGTAGAAGGTCTCTAGAAATCTGATGCACAAGAAATCCTGATACATATATCTCACCCAGTTGACCGTCATCGAGACTTTCCCGCAGTTGATCGGCTACGACCCGGATGTGTACAACTACTTTAAAGAACAGTGCGTTTCTAACCAAACAGCACTACAACAACTATATAAATATTATTTTTACTCAGGACACATCTCTGCGGCTATGACTTCAACCTCACTTATCCGCAGACCGCGAAGTTCCCGCCAGTGGGTCCCACGATCCAGCCGACAGAAGAAGCACGCGCTGCCCAGCTTGCCAGCAGACCGCCAGCGCTCATCCGCAAGAACCTTCTCGCCATTGCACGCGGCGCAGAGAACCCTGGAGCTGGACTTGTGCGACGTGAACAGCCAGCATCCGTGCGCGAAGTCGTCGAGCGTGAACGTCGTCGGCGCGGTTGGCTCGAGAGCAAGTTGGCTGGACGCAAGCGTGATCTCACTGGTCGTGCGAACGGGACGATCGACCCGTTCTATGGTTGCTTTTTGAGCTCAGAGATCGAAGACTACGCGCTCAATTTCTCGCTCCCGTGGAGTGAGTGCGAACGTGTTGTATAAACCTGGAGACTGACCGGGACTTCGTATAGACTTGTCCAGTGAACAAGTGATAGATTCTCTAGATGACTTTGGGCCGTTCAATGTGAGTGGAAAAAATATTAAGAGTCAGAAGCCCTTCTTTTAATCGGGCATTAATGTACCCTTTGAAGCCGTACGATATTGATGATGCAAGGTCGCCGCCTTTGGCGCTCGACCCAACTACGTTCTTAAACGGTAATCTACCCTGATATCTCTCGAATGTTTTTGGACAGTTTTGATGTGGATCCGCAGACAACCGAACCCGCACAGCTCTACATGCCCCAACTAGCAAGAACTGGACTCTGCAGATCAATTACCCATTCAACTCGTCCTTCAGGAGTGGTGCGCTGCCTGAGTCACTGTTTGTCATTATTGATCTGACCCAATTCGTTTTAAAGGGTCAGGAGCTAATGTCTTTGGTGACCCAAGTGAGTGATATACAAAAGATGCGAGAATGAATGGCTGATTGTACTCTAGGTGTTGAGTAAGAATTATAAAGCGTACCATTTTATTTCCGAGACTCATGCGCTCGTACAAACAAGACCCGTCTCCTTTTTTGACGAACTGGCAAGCAATGCCACGGAACGCAACGTCTCTGTGATTATATATGTTGGGAACGACGACTCTGTCGTCCCACACTTCAGTAGCGAAAGTGAGCGAAATTAGTCCGTTCCGCTTCTTTATTTGAAATTCTAACGAACGCCACTATGCGTGTTAGTAACGATACAGGTGTGTTTTCTTCTCGAATGGAAGGCGAAGTTGCGGTCCGGTTGAATTCTCTTATTCAAAGAATACGACATTTGGCGGCATCCAAGGGTTCTCGAGGAAGCCTTCGACACCCTTCACGGATGATTCAGGGAACTTCGCCGGAATCGTGCACCAAGAACGGAACTGGACTTATGTACTCGTTGCGCGTTCTGGACACGAGGTGCCCGAATTCACTCCTGGCTCGGTACGTCTCCTTTTCTGCAGTCACGAGCGGGCTGTTGAATTTCCGCTGACATGTTTCTTAGGCATTGGTGCTTCTGCGTGAGTTCATAATAGGCAACAACCAGACAGGATTGGTGACCAATACGTCGGGGTCGGCGTCCGTCGTGGGCGGTGAGGATCCATCGTTGCTTGTCGGCGATATCCTACCCGGGGAGTGGGCGGTACTGTTCGGCTCGGGTACGGCGACGTCGGAGCTTCTGTATCCGTCCGCGACGATTGCAGCGTGGGAAACGTTCTTCGCGTCCGTGCAGTCTGCGTCGGCGGGCACAAGTGCGGGCGCCGCCACGCCGAGTGGCGGCAGTGACAGCGGCGGGGGCACCTCTGGGGCTCTACAGACGAGAGGCGCAATCTCGCTTGTTAAGGCGATGCTAATTGCCGCGTTCGTCGCGTGCTGCGCAGCCATTTTGTGATTTCTCTTCATTTTCTACGGACTTTACATTCAAGTTCATATATTTTGCTGTTGCGAGTACATGCAGAAATACCGCTCTGCTTTAGGTCTGCCGAGACCCGTTGCGGGCACATGGTTGTGGCTGCTTCTGAGCTTCTAGGTCTTAAAATAGCCTATTTTAGATTGCTCAACGTAATCGAACCGCAACGGAACACTTCCATCGACGAGTGACACTTATCGACTACATACCACCTCTGCATTTCCGTAAATCGCGGCCGAGCGAGACTTTTCTTTTCCTCCCCCCCTTTCTTCTCTCTGATTTTGTTTCGGGGGGTCTGAGGCAAGTCTGGGCTTGTGTTATGCGTCGTTGATTGATCAGAAGTTAAAAGTTTCATGACTGTTCTCCGCAATTGATAGGAGGCGTACTGTATCTGGTCCATCAAGAAACAAATTGAGTGCTGTGCAGTAGCGGTCGCGTAAGTACTAGCCGCGGTACTTGTAAGTTGCATGCTTCGTCCTTGTGGCCCCCCACTGAGATATGCAGAATTTACACGTGGACCTGCCAAACCTAACTGCTACCGGAAACAGACATGTACCAATATCGCAGAAAGCGCCCGATGTCTGCAACGAGTATTTGTGAGGTTACGATATCCCGACGTTCGCGGGGCAGGGCGCCGAAAATACCAATGTTAACGGATCGGCGCCGCTGACCAAGCCGTCGATCGCGTCGGAGTCTCCACGCACTAAGTACGCCCATCTCAAAGTGGCATTCGCCTACTAGACCACCAGCAGCACTTAAGTAAGTGCTGGTTCTGCGGGACCCGGGCGCCAGGCCTCGTCGGCACTGTGCGGTTCCCCCGCACCGCTATCTCCCACGCCCTCATTCCCGCTGCTTAGGGCCATCGGAGCGGGGTCAGTGGTAGGGCGCTGGTATAAATACCCCTGGATTCTCTTCCGATTTCCATTACTATTGCAACTAGTACCCCATGTCTCGAGACACCCCAGGATGCTTTTCCGGCCTGCGCAACCTCTTCCCCTCTACCAGCCACCGGTCCCCGAATGGGCGACCCGCCTCGGCATCCGCCTGTGCCCGCCCCGAAGCGGGTAATTTGGACGCGAACGCCAAGCCCAGCGTAAGCGGCAAAGCTGTAAGTCGGTCTAGTGTACTCCGATTATTATGCTTAATTTTTTTTCATTATTGTGAATCTGACGGACTTGTTTGTTTCATTCAAGCGGCCCCTGGTACCCAGCGGGATACCCTGCGCATTCTCGACGTGCGATGAGCAGGATCTGTGGCTCATCGATGCAGACGTACCGCCGCCATACAAGGGCTGCGCCAACCCATCCCTTTACCGGCCGGAACTGGCGGAGGTAATCGACGAAACGATATCCTCGCTCGATGCCGACCTCAGAGAGCTCAGCCTCAAAATACACGGTTCGACTTGTTTTGGCCTGTTGTCGCAATAATTAAGGCCCCGCTGACCCGCTCACGTAAGGCCACCCCGAGACCGCATTCGAAGAGTTGTGAGCTCCGGTTCCTCTCGCCGTTGCGGTCCGCATTAACATAGTCCCGCTCTAGCTTCGCCCACGACACTCTAACGGACTTCATGCGTTCGCATGGGTTCAAAGTAACGCCTCATTACATGGGCCTGCAGACCGCTTGGAGAGCCGAGTGGTCGCGCGGTAAAGGCGGGCGAACGCTCGGTATAAATGCCGAAATGGACGCTCTCCCCGGAATTGGTCACGCGTATGTGAACAGGCCCCCGGCGTCTTTTCCCCTTATTAGCTGAAGTATCTCCGCTGAAGTCTCTCTAACGTAGCTGTGGGCACAACCTCATAGCCATTTCGGGCGTCGGCGTTGCCATCGCAGCGAAGATCGCGATGGAGAAACACGGGATTTCCGGAAAGGTTGTCCTCCTCGGTACACCGGGTTCGCATATTACTTCATTTCTTGGAAACACGGACTTTCAGCTAACGTCTTGTTGCGTATAGCCGAGGAGGGAGGTGGAGGAAAGATATTACTAATTGAAAAAGGAGCTTATAAAGACATGGACATTTGTGTCATGTATGATGAGTTCCTTGAGACGTCATAATTTACTGCCATTCACCTTACGTTCGCAGGTGCCATCCGAGTCCGGGAGCTATACACACAGTCGCCACCGATTCGACCCTTGCTACGCAACCGCTCACTGTCGAGTATTTAGGCCACCCGTAAGCCTCCAAGACACTTATAAACGAACTCGCTGAAAGTAACATTCCCAAGAGCGCACGCCGCCGCCTCGCCTTGGGAAGGCCAGAATGCGCTTGATGCCGCTGTCTTGGCATACAACAGCGTCTCAATGCTCCGCCAGCAGATAAAGCCGGACTGCCGTGTACACGGAATTATCGAAGGAAAAGACTGGGCACCAAACAGTGAGCTCTTCCCCTCGCACCCGCGCTTTTGCCGCAAATGTGTGAAATTAAACTCACGGAACTATGCGGCTTCTTCAATATTTTTGTGGGGAATGAAGTCATTCCTGATTACGCCAAGATGCGATGGATAGTGCGCGCCCCATCATACACGGAAATGACCAATCTGCTCAAGAGGGTAGAAGCATGCATTGAGTACGTTCAGGTCACGGTTATCTGACTGAATATCTATTAATTTTGGACCAGAGCGGCGGCACAGGCCGCATCTTGCCATAGTGAGATATCTATGGGCGTTGCGTATTATGAATTGCGCCAGAATCCGGTTTTGTGTAGGTACACTCTGAGTTTGAGGAGTGAGTCGGATTTACAAGGTTATTGATAGCGCAAGAGTTCTTCGAGGTCGTCAAGGAACACTACGGCATAGATTCTAATTCAGGGAGCGGCATTAGTAGCGCATCGACCGATTTCGTAAGTGGCGGGTAACTCTTTCTGCGAACGTCAGCCTCAAATTAATAAATAAACCTTTGCCGCGAATCAGGGGAACGTCACTTACGGTAATTACTTTAACGTTAATTTGTGCAGCAGAGCATGCTTCTTATTCTCGCGCTTGCGGGAACGCCTGTCACAGAGCTTCCGGCCCTTCATCCTTCTTTCGGTACGTGGCGCTCCTCCTTTCTTTTTCACTTTTCGTGCGTAGGAATTCTTGCTCATCGTTGCTTACCCCTCCCCACTGGCATATGCACAGCGATCCCGACCGTCCCAGGCGGCGGTAACCACACGACCGAGTTCGCCAGCGCCGCGCGCACGCCCGAGGCACACGCGGCGGCATTGGTAATTGCAAAGGGTCTCGCCCTCGTGGGTGTGCGTGCGCTCGATGACGATGCGTTCTTTAAAGAGGCAAGCGGCCTCTGATATGTTGTCAGTGTGCCAACTGTGCTGACGTCCTTTGCGCCCATGCAGGCACGCAGAGAATTCGACGAGATGGTTCGAATCGGCCGGCCGAGCTCTCCACTGACGAGGTCGATGTCCTAGAGTATTGTCTCAAGTTTCTTTATACTCCGACTCCCGTTGGTTCCTTGGATACGCGGTCGAATCACTGCAAGCCTAGGGCTCTGCCCGCCAGTTTGGAGGGCTGAGTCCTCAATAAGCCGCAACTCAGGCCCTGGCACTGCAGTGGCAGTACCTGTACTTGACGTAGCGGGTCTGCTTCTCTTAGACCAGTGCTTTTAAAGCGCCTTGTAATTTTTATGGTTAATACCTCCTGTAGAATGTGTAGTATGCCCGATTTGTTTGTGGGCACTGGGAGGCCTCAGTCAACTATCGGCGGAAGAATGATGATGATGATGATGATGTATTAAAAGGCGCCGTGTAAACTAAGTACTTAAGCGCCCCGGCCCCCGAAGGGGCCG
>JAKOPK010000176.1:0-42848 GCA_024195185.1 Coniferiporia weirii
GGCGGGAAGAATCGAATCTCACATAAACCTCGAGCCGACACGATCTCCGCCACCGTTCACGAAGAGCCTTCTGGATGATTGGTCGGGCTAGCACTTGAGTGGTGGCGGAGAGGTGCACTATGCCAGTCGCGGGTTGAGACCGCTAGCGACTTGATTCTGGGGACGGAGTATTAGCCATAACGAGTGAAGGAAGATGAAGGGGGAGGAACATACCACGGCCTCGGACTGGAATACGGAGACCATCATCTACTCAACCACAGAGGCGCCGACCGGATCACGAAGCAGCCTCACACCGACAAGGTGTTGCGGTTGAGCCCTCGCAAAGGATGAAGTGCGAGATGGTGATGGAAGGAGAGAGAGGAGTGTTTGACTTCTGGCGGGCTTTGAAGAGAATTATATAGCCGTCTGGATATTGGGCTGACACGATTTTGTTTTGTTTTCGCTTATTTGAGGCTGACGTCTATGACGCTATTTGTTGAGGTTCCAGGCTAGCGTAAACCTATTTCGGGAGGACACTGGCAGGAAACCTAGAAATAGACATCTTCGCAAAATCGAAAGCAATATTACCAGCCGCCACACATCGTGCGCGAAAGGCGGGCTCGACAATGCTTTCCCTGGAAGTCCTTGAAGGGCCAGTATACCCATATATGCTGCGTACCTTGCGTATTCTTCTCTTGCTTGTTAGCAAGCTTCCATTCGCATGTAATTTTGCTAACGAGCAAAGTTTATCCTCCAATAGTCTCGTTAGCTTGTTTTTTCCCTCTATTCCCCATTCCTAACTACCGCCGAACTGCGTCACTGAGCTCTCCACATTCTAATGGGACAACCGTCGGAGATCCTCACCCCGATATTATTGTGGGTCCATTATGATCAACACATTTGATCTCCGCCACAACTTGTTCCCAACTGAAAAATAATTTTTGCTTACCTGGCAGCGGTCTATGCCACCACTATGGCTTGTGCGTGTCCGCAGCTTGAATAACTACAATTATGCCTCTCAATAACGAAGTTTGATGCCCTTACAGCATAAGGGAACTAATAGCTTAACAAGGAAGCAACGTGGCTATATGCTGTATATTGCCCACCGTGCTAATATATGTACCCTAAACAAACAGAACGCGATCCGTCGCGTCCTGCAACTGCCGTACGCAAGTAATAATATCAATCTTCCTCTCGGGTGCATACAACTGCGTCTATATCAAGTGCAGAATTTCAGCGGACACATTTGCCGGAATGTTGATATTCTCCAGCCGATTCGGGAGGGAAAGTGTTTAAACTATTACAGGTTCTCCAGATAATTTGATCGAGAGGGAATTTTAGCACATCGGGTGCAACTAGGAACTACACGTATATTCAAGTTCGGCGCGAGAGATGGGAACTAGTCTGTCCTTATCAAGAATCAAGTACGTAGTTGGTTGACTGGCCACTACCATGTGATCATTGCGGCCCTACAAATAGTGGCTCTCATGTGTCTTTTCACTTATGCTTCCCCCTCAATGGTCTTGCAAATACTCAACAGCGCCTCCCCTAACTTTTCGAAATCCGAAATCTTTTGTTTTGTTCTTCAGCCGGAGCCGAATGATATTGCCGGAAGGCTTATTTATCACGTACCTCGTTGAAGATCTGTGTGCTGCATCTGACCCACCGGCTGCCAGCATGGAAGTAAACCTTAGCGAACATGTTCCATTCGCTGGAAAGCAAGCCGTGAATGCGCGAGGTTACTTCCGTTGACGCATCTACTTTGAGTGGTAGCCCAACGTTGACCTGTAATCAAAGAACGTAGCAGCTCACGGCTCACAACACGCATAACAGAAAAAAGAATATTCGCTCGTACCATGTTAGCCGTAAATTCGCCATTCTCATCCATAACGCGCGTCCCAAGAACTTCTGCGAGCCTTCGTCCTCCCGTCAGAGAGAGGTTGTGACAGTAATCGTTGATTTTCTCCTCCCCGCCAACCCATTCGCGAAAATCAAGGGCTAATTACTAGTTTTAGCCTACGGCTTCGATAAAGTCGTCTCCATACCATGCTTGATACTCAAATGTGGAGCCAAGTCGCATGTTCCTGTCCCTTCAAATGAAAATATTCAGAGTCCTATCCCGACACACGTTCGAGAAACTTACACTCAAATTGTCCGACAAAATTCGGCGCTTCAGGTCCTCCGGGAGGGTCCGCAGGGGAAACGTAGTTCGAAGACGTAGGAAGGGTCGTTCTAATCAGATACTGATTTCTTTCGGAAAGTTTCAGAATGTTTATTGAGAACCGCAGAAATGAAACTAGAGTATGCCAACCTTTTCGGAACATAAAGTACCGAGCATCCTCTCTTTGCGTAGAGCCATTTGTAGCAATTCTAGAAACGATGCAATCGTTGTGTTCATTTTGGGCAGGACGCATACTCGCAGGCCACTTACTGAAATCCAGAAATCCGGATTAGCCACCTTTAAGCTTATATTTACTTCTTGCCCTATAGAATGTGCAGCATCGATAACGCTTATAACGTCCTCTTCCTTGCAGATGCCGACCATCTCTTTCCAGGGAAGCAGAGCGCCCGGAACAGAAACAATAGCGTCGATGACGGCAACGACCTTGCGGCCGCTTTGACGGGGAATTCCCTTCAAGTGTGCGCGGAAACGTTTCAGAATGTCGGAGACAGTTGTAGGAAATTCCAGCGCGAAGGTACTTTGTTGCGGGTGTGGAGGGGTATCCGAAATGTACTGTATCGTCCGAGACACGGAAGGAAAAGTGACCTTGGCTGAAATATTCTGGAAGGACGAGTTTTGAGTTTCATTGGATAAAGGTCTCACTTTGTACAATGACATCGTCCTTGCTCCAGTCCAGGTTGCGCAGCACGGTGTTCACCCCGTGAGTGGCATTCGGCACAATCACACATTCATCAGTCTCGGCACCGATAAGCTGAGCAACCCGGGAGCGAACGGTAACCAAGAGAGGTTTGTACGTGATGCGCATGTATCTGTCTGGATTAGCCTCAATTTCTCGGGATATCCTCTCGCATGCCTCCAAAACAGGAAGAGGAAGGGAGCCATAGGATCCTGCGGGAAAAGGTCCTGATGACTATATGAGCGAGCTATTATTAACAACGCTCTTACCATTGTTAAGATTGATAAACGAGGGTTCGAAAGGAAAGAGACGGAGCATAGGGTGACCGAACGCAGGAGGGATCCCCTCAGGCAGAGTCTGAGGATTGAGGGCGATTTCGGACATTAGAGGGGCTTATCTCGGAAGCCGGGCGTAGGAAGGAGAGAAGAGCAGTATAAGGATGAGGCGATTTCAGCGAGTCATTGCGTACGGCTAGACACGAGTCTGTTCCCACCGACTCGGGCGCAGTGGTGCGGCAACTTCATTAATGCACATGATCAGTCCGGTACGAAGGGTGCACATCCCGGCACCAACCGGGCGCTTGTTACAAACGGAAATACAGCGTCGATAAATATTGACTGGAAACGGCTAGGCGCAGACGGCAGGTCTTCCGAGTCTCTCGGGCCTACAATGATGTTTTGTGGCTGGCCGAGCGCGGGTCCATTATGATCGACATATTTAGTCTCCGCCAAAGCCAGGTCCTGGCTGTGGCTCGCGTAAATGTGAAATGGGATTCGGTATACAGCTACAGCTACTAGATTATAAATATTTGTCTCTACGAAGGATGGTTACGTCTTGTTGTCAAATGACTTGGGGACAGCTTATTCAGATCCGAAATCTCAATCACAGGCTACAGTTACTGTAGTACATATTTCCGAATACCAAATAACGGCAAGCTCGGAGTCTCATATCATATAGTGTGTATCTAGATAAACGGCTTCGAGCGTTGACCTCACCATCAAGTGGGCGCAGCTTGGACAGATCGCGCGAGCTTGTCACATCTCCGTGGCCTTCCGGGCCGCTATGGTCGACTTGCGGTGTAGGGTCGTTTAGATCTTGTAGTGGCTCTAATTCTTACACGACGAGCGCGAATGAAGTGGCGTACATACAGGCCTAGTCAAGCCCTTGTAACTACATCGTACATTCCCGCGCCGAAAATTAACATGTGAAAGCGACGTGACTATATGCGATATGATGTACATTGTGGTATCTAGTTACAACATTATGAAGGAGATAAATAAAAAGGCAAAGCGCTATTAAAAAGACTAGTTCGACCAGCGTCTATGCGGTGTGTTTCATCCAAGGACCTTTCGAACACCCTCCTTTTGAGACAGTGTAAGACGGTCGGGGAAGCTGACTTCCCAACGTACAACAAGGTCTCCCTTCCGATGCACGCTGCCCTCTTTCCGGATCGGCATGCCTTCACCAAGCACGCGGCTCTCCCCTCCTGGCTTAATTACACCCCCGGGAAGAGAAACATTGATTTTGCGTCCGTCGAGGTGCTCGACCGTGCGTGTTCCGCCTGCATTCGTGAGCGCGTCGACCAGCGGAATTTGTTGTTTAAGCACGAGCTCTGCTCCTTCACGTGCGAAGCGGGGGTGCGGCCGCTCTTCGACAACAAAGACGAGGTCCTGTGCATCGCCACGCGGTGTTTCGTTGCCGGCGCGCGGAAAACGGATTTTTGTGCCGCTCTTCCAGCCTGGCAGCACCTGGATCTCGAGCAACTTGTCTTCGGTGCCGCCGCTGAGCAGTCTCCGCCCGACTTTAAGATGCTTTGTCGTGCCGCTGTAGAGTTCTTCGAGGGACACCTTGAGCGGACGGGTGATTTCTGAGGGCTCTCGTTCTTGTGGCACCGAGGAGCCTCGTGGTGCGGCTTTTGGCCGAGAGCGTGGTGATGATGACCCGCTCATACCGCCCATGCCACCGGGCATACCGCCGGGCATACCCTGGTGCATAAACGAGCTACCGTGATCGTCTTCGTCCATGCCACTGAACATACTACCCATACCGCCCATACCGCCCATACCACCGCCGCCCATTGACGAAAATACTTGTCTACAAATAGACAGTCAATAATTCGGATGTCTATCGCCGTCTACGGTGGTAATGTGACTTACTCAAATATACTTCTTGGGTCCGACGGGAAGAAACCTCCCGAGCGGCCCCCGGGTCCGCCCGAGGTGAAAGTAAACGTATTACCGCCAGGGAAGCCGCCGAAGGAACCCGTGCCGCCTGGGAAACCTCCCGCGCCGAACGGCGAGCCGCCAGCACCTCCAGGAGGGGGCCCGCCCTTGAGCCCCTCCTCACCGACCTGGTCGTAGATGGCGCGTTTGTCTTTATCGCTGAGGACTTCAAAGGCCTCTGAGATCTGAATATGACGTCAGCGGATGCATTTACGATGAAGTGTGCTCTAAGCGCCAACCTCTTTGAACTTCTGTGATGCCTCTTCAGAGCCGCTGTTGCGGTCTGGGTGCCACTTGAGGGCGGCCTTGCGGTAGGCCTTTTTGATTTGGTCTTCGTTAGCGTTGCGGTCAACGTCGAGGAGTTTGTAGTAGTCCTTTCCCATGGTGGACGGGAGTTACTTCCAGATGATGGTGTCTGGGAGAGAGAGGTGTGTATTTAAGAACGGCAGCTGCGGGGAGCGGGAGAACAGTACTGCTGGCTGGCCCCAGCTCCATTTCGGCGGATCGCGTGTTAAGTAGAAAGAGGCAGAATCGTCCAGAAAGTATCATATAATGTAAGCATTCATTGATGTAAGCAACTTGACATAAGCACAGTGCAAATCTCTTATCTAATCTGCTTTAGGGTGGCGCTGCCCCGGCAAAGACCTCGCTCGTCCCTCGGACCTGGCGCCTCAAACACACCTCGCGGACGACACAGCGACGACGATGTCGATGCAGAACGGTGAAAGCAACTCAAATCCTGCGCAGCCGGAGGGTCTGCTGCGTCGCACCTGGCATGCTGCCTTCTCACCTTTTTCTTCCTCTGCGCTCTCCGCGCTCCCCGACACCTCCCAGCGCAACCGCGACCGGGAGACGCGCGCGAACCGCATTCCCGACGCCACGGACAACGAGTCTGGTCGCGAGAATGTAGTGCGCGACTATCGGTCTACGAACAATAGTCGTGCGGCGGCGGCTCTGGTGGCGGCGGCACCGCCCGTCGTTTCTGTGCGTGTGCCCAAGAAGATGCCGACTCCGATCAAGGTCGAGGGCAAGGTCTGGTTCGCCAACGAGCGCAGTGAGTAACCAGAACATCGATAGTCAGTTTCAGTACTCTGAATGTAGGCGCAGCTTGGGTGTCCTACCTCAATATGGGTGTCCTTCTTGGGACCCTGGCACTTGCGCTTTTCAACGCCTCTGAGGAAGCTGTCGCACGCAACTTCGCCTATGTGTACGCTTTTATCAGCGTCGGCGTCCTAGTAAGCCCGTCATTGCGTCGTTGTCGTATCTTATGGGTGCTTAGAGCAGTCATAATGTTAAACATAGGTTTATGGATGGGTCGTATATCAGAAGCGTATCACCATGATTCGCAGACGCGATCCAGGTCATTTCGGTGAGTGCTCCATGTACGTCCCTTTCCGCAAGCTGAACTGACATTGCTTCCTATAATCTCAGACCAGATCCTTGGCCCCGTAATCATCTCTGCCTTCCTTTTCTTCGCCGTCCTTTCAAACTTCGTCATCCGAGGTCCGTATATTTGTCCTACTTTTTGTATTGATTTGAAATTTACTCTTTTGACTCCAATAGTGCGCGAAGTGTGAGCTTTTCCTTCATATACTGATCGCCCTGATTCGCGGAACTAACATTCCCTTTCCCTCGTTCCAGTCGACGGGGGGCTGTGATCATACCAGAGGAATAGTTGAATGTCCATCAACGTTTCCGTCATGACCTACATTTTGCTATGATGATTCTTCTCCGCTCTCTTCCACCCATTTGCATGTACTATTATCATCCCTTACAGCTGCTTTGCCCTTGTTTTCAATCTTGCCATATCTCAATCTGAGGGGGGAACTTCCAGAATCGGTTTGCAAATAAAACTTGCTATGACAAATCTCGATCTAGCCAGTGCCCGACGATAGTTAGCATCTCTTCTGATTCGTCTCGGCCCCAAAAGTGTGTCGCGCCCTGCACACAATCAACCCTTAGTCTTGACCCTTCCCCACCGGTTCCCTGCTTTAATTGTGCCGCCCAGCGCTCGTAGCTTTCAATTCCAGTGAATTCGTCGCTGTCACCGAAAAGGACGAGGACATCCGCATTGGGATTTTCCAAGAGTGCGGTGAGGGCCTGGTCGTATGCACGCGACCGGAAGCACGTGAGGAAGGCTCGCGGACCGAGCGGGTATGAGAGGAGGATATGCGAGGTGCGAATGGAGGGTAAATGCTGGTACTGGGAGGCTATTAGAGAGCCGTGCGAGTAGCCCTGTGACTTGAGGTTAGAATACAAGTAGCGGGGAACAGAGCAACAGGTACCGACCAGGATGAGGACGTGCTGCACGTCTGGGACGTTTGTGAGGCCCCATTGCACGACCTCCTGGAGGTCCTTGGCTTCAGGTGCCCCCGTAAGCGACGCCCAGCCAGACGAGCGGCCGACCCCACGGCTGTTGTACCGAATAACATGGAATCCACGCGCCTGCAGGGGACGGAGGAAGGTGTGCAGTACACTAGGTTGTCGGACTCAGATGTTTGCCGTGTAGCTGTTAAAGACCGAGAGGGACGCACGGGTCGGACATGCGGCCCCCGAGCCAGGACCACGGGTGAAGTAGCACAGCGAGCTTGTTGTGGCCTACATCTGGCGATGCCGACGGCGGTGAAAGAGCGAGCTCGAGGGCGAGGCCGGAGGGGAGGACGACGACGGAGGCAGAAGACATGGACGGCTGCCGTATATGGAGTGCCGTTGCCCGGCTTGACGCGCTCAGCCTGTCCTGTTCGTTACTTACTACTAACTCCCCACCGAACACATCTTTCTCTTTCTCTTCCACCGCCCGAGTTCTCTGCTTAGATTTACAGAAAAATGTGCGTAAATAGCCAGCAACCCCTTGTGCACCCGTTCTGACGCCCACCGTTGCAGGCCGTTGCCTGACGAGCGACCGCGTCAGCAGAGCGTCGCCAACCTCATCGGCCGCTTCGAGCGCGCAACCAAGCGCTCGTCCCTCACAAACCCCCCTTCTCCCTCCGCCTCACGTGCAAACAGCGTCGCCACGCACAACACCGGCGACGCCGCCAAGATCGAGGCCAAGGAGCGGCGCGAATGGCTCCCCATGGCGAACGCCGACACGACCCCAGGCCCTGCGGATGTAATTCCACGCCCCCAGTTCGACACGTCCGATGCGCTGCGATCCGTGTCGCCGCTGTTGGGCTCGGGCCACGAAGAGGGCGCGTTGTCGCACACACCGCTCGATGCTCTGAGCGATCCTATCGTGCCGCAGGACGTGCAGGTGGAGTTACGAGCCGACGCATCAGCAGAGTCCGCGTCCGCACTGGCTGCACCGTCGGTGATGCCGAAAAAGAGTCCGACATCGGCAAAGCCTGCGGCACGTCCCGCAGCAGGGAAGACCGCCCCTGATACGCGCACGGCGCGCACACCCGCGCGTGGCACCGCAGCCAAACCGGCCGCTGCGTCGCCCGCTCCTGCACGTTCCGCACCTAGCAAGCCACCTGTTACTCCCATGAAACCGCTCAAGGCGCAGCACACCGGCACGTCGATGACGTCCAACACGTCGACTGTGCGTGCCAGGTCACGTATGGGCGCGAAGAGCCCGCCTGCCGGCGGTGTGCGCGCTAAGACCCCCACCGCAGCCATGCGTTCGTCGACGTCTGCTGGCTCCGCCTCTGCAAACGCGTCGCCTGCGCGCCCGAAGACCCCGTCTGGCCTGTACGCACCGACGAAGGCGTCTCTTGCGCGTGCGAAGAACGCACCACCGCTCCCACAACCTGTGCGCAAGGCGACGATCCCCGCTTCCTCACTGGACCGTCTGTCGAAGCCGACGGCGGCATCTGCGTCCAAGGCGCGTGTCTCTGCCGTGAGCCCTCCACGCGCCCCTGTTGCAGCTGCGAAGCCCGCGAGAGGCGCAGCCCCTACGCGTGGTACCTTGAAGCCGCGGGTGGGGCTTGCGCCGGCACGTATGAAGGCGGAGCGCGAAAAGAAGGAAAAGGAGGCCGCTGCAAGTGCGGCTGCGGTGGTTGCAGCAACTGGTGCCGCGGTAGCTGCAGCTGCCGGTGTCGAGGCGGAGATTTCAGAAACAAATGGTGGAACTCCGGAGGAGCGCGTCGAAGACGAACCCATCGAGCAACCTTCCTTCATTGCAGATGCCGTCGAGGAGCCCGAAGCTCAGTCGTCCCACTCTCCTGTATTGTCACACGGAGAACCTGAGCCTGAGCTTGGGCACGAATCGGCCGTGGAAACTGTACCGGGCGACGATGAGAGCTCAGACATAGAGAGCTATGACGACGCGTACATTTCTGAGAATGAAGGCGAGAGCGCTCCGCTCGACACTGCGCACATTCAAAGTGCGGAGGCGGGCGAAGGTTCTTTCTCGTTTACGCCCGAGCCTGCTGTGCGTGCCGCTACGCCTATTATTGCTGCAGACGTCGCTGCCATCGCGGAGGTCGTCGATGCCAGTGTTGGTGCGGATGTTATTGTCGACACGGATGCTGCTGGTCATGAAGAGGCAGACCAAGATGAGGCGATTATCGGACATGAGAATGGTGCCACAGAAGAGGACGAGGAGAAGGAGGCTGAGATAGAAGTGGGAGTGCAAGAGCCGCTCACTCCAGAAGAGTCCCCGGCCAGCGAGGTCGAGGATAGCCTACCAAACGGATCAGCAGCAAAGTCGGAGCCGGAAACTGCTACCGACGAACTTGAGAGTCTGGTGAACATGCTCGAGGCGAAGGTGCCAGAGCGGCCTGCGTCTGTGTCGGGTTCGGAGGCGTCGGAGGCAGCGGGGACCATCCCTGACGAGGAGTGATTTGGATATTCTCTGCGCGATACGCTGTGCTTTATGGACCAAACGCTCAGCGGGATATCGAAGGATGTCTAACCTCGTGTTATTCGTTTTCTCTTCCGCTCTCTCACCTTTGTTCTTTCTTGCCTTCCGCTTTCCATCCTCTGCTTTCCGCTTACCCGCCTTGCCTTTTTCGGGTTGCATCATGTCTGATAGATGCCGTCCGTGGAAGGAGTAAGGAGTGAATAATTTTTCCCGTTACTCTAAGCAGTCGTCTTTGATGCACTCTGGGTAATTTGTAGGTATGCTAGCACTGCGAACAACGCTCTTAATCGCATGCAGCCCGTCCGGTTTGAGCTTCTCGACTCTCTTCTCCTCTCGTAAGGCTAAATTCAGTAAATTCAGTACCGGTTTATATCTCCTCGTGCACTCTCTTTCTCGTCTTCCTCCCCCTTTTCTGGTTCTTCTTTATATCTGACATTATTCCTCCTCGCGTCCGTTCATATATATCACACCCCCTTCGCCGAGGTCCCCAAGTTCCAAATTCGCTTTCGCTTCCTCCACCCCTTTCATTCGTTATTTTCTGCTTTTGGTCTTTTTTCCTTTCCTTTTTCGAGTTTTGAAGATTTCTTTTATACCCCTCTGGGGACAAAACGAGAACACCTACATACATACGTTCTCGAGCTGCCCGCAATCTAGCTAACGTATCACCCCTCTACAATACTCTGGTCTTTTTTCTCTGGTTCTCGTCATATAAAATGAATAACCTTGTATTTTTTTTCTTCATCTTCTACGTTCACGATTCGAAACAAATGAAGCACGTTTATCTCATCGAGTCTGAGCGTTGAGACCCGACGCACGAGAAGAAGACGCACGTAGATTCATAGAATAATACAGTTATGAGGTACAGATTTATTCAGCAGCTGCGTTAAGCGCAAGGAAACCCAAATTCATTCATGCCAGTGATCGGGAAGTATGGCCGGCGCTCGCTCAAACGGATAACTTGGTGCTCAGCGCCGAGATGGAGGGAGAGAAGAAATACTGGCCACCCTTGGAGACGACGAAGTCGAATGGCAGCGTGAGGTCCGCGCTCTGGTTGTTTGGCTGCAAACCGGCCGTCTGGCGCGGCGCGCCGTTGACCTGGCCGACTGCAAACACGAACGAAGGAGTTAGCATATGTCTATTAACGACAAGAGAGGAGACACGCACTGATGGGGTCGAACCCGCTCGCGAACGCGGCGCCGTTGATCGTCTTGGGCGGGAAGTTCGTGTTGTTCGCCCACTCTGCGTTTCAGATTTAAGCACACCGTATTCTAATCAACGTCGTAGGAGTGAACGACTCACTCTCCTGCACGAACTCAAACCCATTGCCGAGGTTGCTCTGGTAGCACACGAATGCGAGCCCGCGGTCATGCTTCGTCTTGTTGCTGAGCGCCTCGTCCGGGGCTACCTCAGGTCCGAATGGAATGCCCTGGCGCACCATCATGTGCTGCGTCAGCGCCGTCGGGCCGAACCTGTTCCTCATGTCAGCAGAATTCTTCATCAGCGAGTTCGAGCTAAAATACATACTGTGCCAAATCGGCCCTGGGGTTCGTCTTGCGGATGTGCGCCGCGAAGGGGCACTTCGTCTGGTCGAGCGGGTCCTCGGAGAAGTCGAAGTTGTTGTTGCGCTGCTTGTCCGCAGCAAGCGCAGGGTCGTCCGCCGTCGGCGCAAGGTCGATCGGGGCGCCGCTCTTCCAGCGGCCGAACAGCCGCGCGCCAAGCAGCGCGCTGCCCTGTTCGGCCGGGATCGCGGGGAAGTTGAGGGGGTTGTCCGTGACGAACTTGTTAAGCTCAGGCACGAGCTGGCTGAGTTGGCGGTATGCGAGGAAGGAGCCGTTCTTCGCCCAGGCGGGGCGTTGCACTTGGGCGCCCGAGGCGTCGACGTCACCTTGCGTGCCGCAGACGAGCACGCCGGGCGGGACGACGATCTGTCCGGGGAGGTGACCAGTCAGCGCGTCGATCGCAGGCGAGGAGATGCCGTCCAGGTAGCCCTGTGTACATGCGTGAATTTCAGGATGTTTATCGACAAGCCTCAATAAGACTTACGAAGTGCTCGTGTCCCTTCTCCTTGCCTGGACGAACGTTGCCGTTGACCTTGAGCACTTCCTTGGTGGAAGTACCGAGGATGTGCTCGACTTTGTTCGTACCCTCGTTTAACGTGATCTGCGAATCGCCGGCAATCTTAAAGAAAAAGGAGAACATGAGACCGGAAGGAGGAAAGAACACGACTAAGAAGTTTACCAGAATGACGCCGTCGATCTCACTCTTGAAAGCGGGGAGCCAGCCCGAGTCGAAGTTTCCAGAAGAGTCAATGGTGCCATCTCCCAGCGCTTTTGCGTTATTGAATTGGCCGCCGTCGAAGGCGGCATCATTGAGGTCGTCTGTAATTCCCAACTATACGTGGTGTGAGTATCTCATTCCAAAGCTCGATAAGCGTCGCATTACACACCTTCTTCAACCCTAAAGCGGAGAAGGCAATGTTAATCCCGAGGCACTTGAGCAGGCCCGGGAGTCCTTTGCTCTTATGATTGCTGATGTCCTGGCGCATCTTCTGAATCTGAGCTGTCGTTGTGATGGCTGGGATAAGAGTCTTGAGGTCGCGTTTGAAAGCGGCAGCATCCTGGATGTTGAAGAAAATAAAATCTTCAAAGCGCTTGGGAATTCCGAGACTGAAATAACAGGAATATAAGTGACAAGTCTTGTATGTCAGTGCATCTAGGTGCGTACACAACGTCGCCTGAAAAGCCAATAGGATATTGTTCAATTGGTGAGCTATCAAGAAAACAGGATGGTACTTGCCCTGAAGGTCGTTAAGGTCCTGCTGGGTCGGCCAGGTAGCTTGAGCCATGTTGGATCAAAAAATGGACGAGTAAATTGATATGTAGACAGGAGATTGAGTTATAAACTGCAGTGATGAGCTGGTGGGTGATAGCATAAACTCGGGGGAGCAGGTCCTTTTATATGCAGACTGGCTATGCGCACAGGTTGGAGATATGTAGGTGCGGACCGAAGCACCCATTACGACAGATGAGACACGAGACCGTTCTGGCCAACTTTCGCCGCACTTTACGGCGCCCACCCTTTGCGCGCACAACAAGCGATCATCGTAGCTCGGATATTGACCTTTAGCAGGTCGATCTTCGATTCCTTCTCGGCGCTCGGTGATCCAACTTCAGCGGGGGGTACGAGATGCCATCCGATCCTGTCGAGCTACCCAATGACATCGCTTGCATTCGGAAGATATCCGACTGTCAGCGTTAAGTGCGCTTTGATTGGGCTTGTACCGGAAGAGAAACAAGAACGGACGTAAAGCAGTTGCATGTCTGGCTCCGTGGATTATACCTTCAACAAAGTAAAGCCAAGAGACCCGGTGACAGTTCTTCAAGTTTCAAGAGTAATAATTCCATCTCACAGAAGGCTCGCGCCGTCCCGAAGTCCCACCGATACCAAGCAAAGGGCAAAGCAATGACCGCGTACAGCGCAGCGAAGTACAACCGCCGGCCAAGAAAAGCGACCCGAGCAGCGGGCACGCTCATATAATCATTATGATGATCGAAGGTGGCGCCGGCAGCGCCCATATTCACCGATCCCGACGCAGCCAGATGCACCGGTTTGACGCGGAGAGCCAACAAAAGGAGCTAAGACCATTATGGAGACTGAAAGGAGCCATATCATAAAGTTTATTCGACAGCACCCCCTGTGAGCTTTGAAACAGATCAATTTTTTGGAGTGTCCAGAATTACAAAGACGAATGAAGAAAGCCAGAGCAGTGGGTCGTCGAGCACGGGCTGCAGTTTGGGCTCCGTCGCTCCCCTGTTCGCGACAAGATATTCAATCTGAGGATTGATGCTCGGCGTCTGTGCGAAGACAGACAGGGCGGACAAGATGGAGATCCGCTTTTGGCGCAAACAAAGTAAGAAGGGTGTAGCCGGAACTAGACGTGACAGATGCTTATGAGCTATAAGCTAATATCCGCTTCCATTGGAGGTCTAGATGAGGGCGGGCTACGTTGGAGATCATGTTGAGTTCACGTGTAAAGGCGAGAACCAGATGAGGGGATTCTATACCAATTCGCCCTGTGCATGTATTGAAATACAGGCCCTGGCGGCGACGATGCGTCTCCGCCTAACGCACACGAGCGCAATAACTACATGGGCTAGCCAAGACAACGGGCGCCGAATGCCGGAGAGCGAGAACACTCTTCCTGAATCCGCGGCACCTCCCACACGGCGTCAGGTCAGGTGTATGCTGTATGTACTAGGTGACGGTGTACAAGTTGGAGATGTGGACGGTGCACCCTACAACAACCGTAATCACACCCCTGTCTATCGTCGTACCACCTAGAATTGGGGCATACTGCGGTTCCTTCAGTCGTCATTTTCGTCCCCAAACGATAGAAGGGTCCCCGTCTTCGCTTTCTTTATTTTCGAAGTTTTCTTGGTCTTCTTGTCGGCTTTTTCTCTGTTTGCGATATCATCCTGGTCGTCTCCGACCGTCTTGCGCTTCTTTCCGGCGCTCCTTACGCTTGAAGACGCACCAGATGACGAGAATGATAGTGATGCAGATTTGCTGGAGTCTTTCTCCGTGGATTTCGCCTTTTCCTTCAGGCCTCTGTTCGCTTCCTCCGTAGAATCGCCCTCACGTCCCTGCGGTTCATCAGGAATAGGAGGGAGTCCCTTCGCTATTGACAAATAGATCGTGTTGTACGTCAGAAACCCCAGTGCTGAGACCACTCTTAGCAACGCTGCACACCTTTCCGCTTCTCGTTCTCCGCCTCGCGCGCCGTCATGTGTTTGCCTTCTTTCAGGACAACCACCTGTGGTTTCTCGTCAAGAGCATCTTCGTCTGCGCTGCCAGGGTCATCTTCCGGACGCTGCGGTGGCGAGGGCCTTCGCGGAATTGGCGGTCGCCCAGACTTGGACTGCCACTCGTCAAACTCGTCATATTCGTCGTTATTGCCGCCATCGTCCGAGACACCCGCAACCCTGTTCTTCAGCCGTTGCAGGAAGTCAGGCGTGGACTGGCTGTAGGCCAAGCGCGAGGAAACCTGATAGCGTGTCGGTTCCTTGGGCGCCATGTTGATATTAAGGGCGGAAGCAAGAGCAGGCACTACGAGCTTCCATCTACGTTGTAATCATAAATTGCTTGCTCACACGCACACTTATTAAAAACAGATTTAATCATATAAAATGAAATTTCATAACACGGTAGGCAATACAAGATAACAACGCTACAGAATAACACATCAAGGCGCACCTACGAAGTAGACAGATAGTCAGCAAAGTTTGATCGATATTAACGAGACGACCACAGTCAGAGCAGCAAGGATCAGACATCCAAAGGAAGGTGTTTGTAGCCCTCATCACGTCGACCACCCACCTCCACGCCAACGTACCAGAGGTAGCCCACCTCGATTAGCACTTTTTGGGTTCGGTGCGGCACGAGAGGAAAAATGAACGTGTGGTCTGGGGGAGTACTCCGAAAGGAGGACGTTAGGGAGGAAACTGCGAATTTCGGTACATTTTTCATCAAGCAATAGCTGTCTGACCGTGATCGCAGAAGAGCAGCCAAGAGCCGAAGACACTCACAAAAAATTTGCACCTCGTCGAAGACAGAAGGGATGGGAAAAATACGACCTGAAAACGATGAAGTGCATCAGCAAGAATGACCACAAAACCAGTGGAGATAGATGAGAAAAGATCAGACGAAATAACACTGGCAAGTGCACTGTGCGCCCCGTAGGGCGCGTATTCGTTGCGAACGAATAAGCTCTGTTCCTCGGCATGGTCGTGTAGGACGGGGAAGAGAATAAAGTCATCCTAGGACGACTGAAAGGAAACTAGACTTACCAACACAATAAGAGAAGCAGCTCGATGCTCAACAAGAAGCCATCGTGAAGAAAAGAGAGAAGGAACAAGACGCGAGGGAAGAGAGAAATTTTGAAGCAAAATTTAAGGTGGGGCGAAGGGTCCGTGCGCAGCTGCTTACTAATACATCCGTAAAAGATGGCCGCTGCCGATCCTTTCTGGCTCTTGGTCTACAACCTTGAACCGACTTTACCTTGAGCCTCCTCCCGCCATGTCGGAGACGCTCGTTCAGCGTCCGGTATCCGTGTCCCAATCGCCAGCAAGAGAAGTTATCAACGTCGATGACTACACATTCACTGATGACGACGACGTCGATATTCAAATTGTCCCGCGTATAGAGAATCCAGGTGCCCACGCAAGACATAACAGAGCACGGGAGGTCATAGTGGTCGATGACAGCGATGAGGAAGTCCACGAGGTTCCTAACCCTCGTGCGCCACCCATCATCCGGCATCGGTCTGGTCAAGCGCGTCGAGGTGAGTTCACCCGATCCATTAATGTTATCTAATTAACAAGTGGTTTAGGCACACCCCATATGCGGAGGCGGACCCTATTTTCCCCGTCCCCCCCTCCACAGAACAATATTGTTCCTCCAGTACCGCCCATACCGCGGTATGTACGAGAACCTCCGCTACGATGGGGTCCTCCGCCTGACTTTCCGGGCGTGCTCCGCCCTTTGGATAGACCGTTCGCGTTTGAGAATGATCTCCGTGTGCGTCCACGGACGCCTGATATTCAGCGCGAACGACTAGTCAACCCTAATCCTGCGCCACGAGAGCCTCCTCGACGGCCGAGTATGGGCTTAGGTGGTGCGCTTCTTGCACTGAATCGTTACAACCAGCTGGAGGCGGCCCATGCACAAGTACCTAATGCCGTGCCTAGGATGGAGAACGCGAACCGCTATGACTGGGGGTTTCCCGCTCTTAATGCCGGTTTCGATTTCGGTGTTTTGAGGCGACTTTTCAATTTTGATTTCGGACCAGACAATCCGGGACCTGCGGAGGATGAGGAAGACGCAGCCTTACTCGAGGCGCTTGCACTTGATGCTGAAGAGCATCGGAACGATCTTCGCTTTCGCTTACAAGCACGTCCGCGAGGAGGGCGCGTTCCAGCAGGACGGTTAACTATACACAACGACCTTTTGCGCCGTCGCCAGATGAGCCCGGATTACAAGCAGCATTTCACCCACCCCCAAAAGCCTGAACCCGGGTTTTCGAACGATTTCGCGCCACAGGATGTAACTACTATTTCGGAAGGACCAGGGCCGAGTTCTGCTCCGTCGCACGAGGCGGGCACAATTCTTGTGTGCGCTCATTGCTTAGATCCGCTCGTAATGAACGTCATTGGCTCGGAAGATGTCGTGCGTCGGGGCAAGCTGTGGGCACTTCGCTGTGGACATGTGTTAGATGGGAAGTGCGTTGATGTTCTCATGAGGCCGCGGTCGCTATCCGTTCCACCCCCGAACGAAGTTCTGGCGGACAAGGGTATATCTTCTTCATCTCGTAAAGGGAAAGGGAAGGCGGAGGAAGAGCCTGCCGCCTTAGCCGGCCCGTCTTCGTATGGGAGTTCTTCAGACGCACACGCTTCCTCTGCGATGAAGGAAGACTCCCTTCCCAAAAGGAGTAGAGGTAAACGCAAGGTCCCGCCACTAGATGAAGATGAGTTCGGGACAAACGCGACGTCCGCTCGACCGGACAAGAAGGGAAAGAGTCGTGCACATCCACAATTGCCTATATCTACACCTGCGACTATCCAGGATCAGGGGGGAGAGTCATTAATCTCCATCCGTTCGCGCCTTCGACCACGCCATCCTGTTATTGACCCTCCTGAGTCCACTTCCGATCATGGTCAGTCCCTTGGACCCCAGGTAAATGATACTGGAGCGCCGGAACCCTCTGCCCCCAATACCCCTCCTGCACGTGGACGGCGCGGATCGGGTCGCGGTCGAGGCAGGCGTGCACGTTCTGGAGCCACCAGAGGTAAAGGCAGGACGAGGGGAAAAGGCAGGGCAAAAGCCCCAGTAATTGAAGATACGTTTTACTGGACCTGTCCCGTTGCGGGATGTGGGCACAAGCACAAGAGCGTTATGATTGAGGGTGAATGGCGCATGGACGAAGAGGAGGGTGGAATTGCGATGTACGTGTAACGCTGTTAAACATATGGGCGGGCAGTGGCACCGTCCCCCCTTTTGGTGCGTCAGTTTCATCAGATCGTTAAATACATTTGTTTTCGGAACTGACCGGAATCCTTGACAATAGAGCATGTACGCGTCGGCTGGCATGGCATTCCCGGTATACACGTGAACAAACGGTCGGAAACTATTTATGACATGAATTCATCACAAGTCCACTGTATCAGTACTCATTTGCATCAGCATTTTTCTTTCTTTCAGTGTTTTGTCGCTCTTTTGTTCGGTTACGACTTCCTTTGGGTCGCTGTCTTCTGAATCAAATGTTTTGCAAGCAATAAATTGTATTTTTCCCTCACCGTCCAAGTGGTCCAGGCACATGCTCACAGGAAGGTGGGTCCTCGACGAAACACGAAGTAACGCCTCAACTCCATTCGCTGTGCCCTTTCGATAAGAACTCTCAAACAACGACCCTCGAGGTGCACAATCCAAGCTTGAAAATGATGCATCGTCTCGCAACCCAGATCGTTTCACAAAATAGCCCACCTTGACCCACTCTCTGTTTTTGAGAAGTGGTTTGCTCTGCCCATTCCTTGAAGCGGCAATACTTAGTTGTCTGTCTGCTCGAAAATGTACTCCGAAAAGGTACTTCCAACGTTGCGCTTGGCACCATACTTGAATTTGTGTGATCTCAAGGCTGGGATGATGCCTTCGCTGTCGGCCTTGTCTTGGTGGCGACTATGTACCTGTCTCGCCTCTGGGCATGTTTGTGCAGAGTTTTTCCTCTTCGAGGGATTTATTATGCGGTTGCGTTCTTCGATAGTAATCCCGGCG
This sequence comes from Coniferiporia weirii, assembly GCA_024195185.1. Lineage (NCBI taxonomy): Eukaryota > Fungi > Basidiomycota > Agaricomycetes > Hymenochaetales > Hymenochaetaceae > Coniferiporia > Coniferiporia weirii. Next base: position 18,687 of record JAKOPK010000176.1, read on the forward strand.
AAGAGCGTTAACGGGGTCGTCTTTTCTGGGATACTGGGTCGGCGCTAATGGTTTATATGCCTTACGTTCGAAAAGAAGACATTAGCACCACTCATACCACGTACCCAGTCGACTCTTGGATCGCATACGTCCGTGAAGAGAAGCTTGATTGCTCCTTTTTGATGCCGGGAGGGATGTAATTCTTAACAATCGGCTATTCCATCACAGCTATAAGCGGGAAGCAGTAAAAGCAACCTTCAAGTTAAAGATGACAAGTGTTATTTGCTTCTGCTTTTTGAGTTTCTCCCCTTGGTGCGCCCGTCTCCGCCTACTACTGCAGATCTCGCTGGAGTAAAACCCGACTTGCCGTAGCCAACTGGGCGGGACTAAGCATCTGCTGAAATATGTCGAAGTGTTTACCTCCTCATAAGTTTCTCCCTCGCGATGGCTAGAGGCCTTGATTTCGCATGATACACCGTAGAATTCCGGTTTGCACAGTTTATTTCGTTGTCGATCCCAAATTCACGCTCCACCATTAAGACACACCTCTTGATGATTTTTTTCTGCGCCCTTGGGCTCGTCAAATCAGAGATTAGTTAGGGGATATATTATGCCACATGTACTCTATGAACAATTCAATAAGGTGTTACGCAGCGGGCAGATGCTCCCTAGAAGCATGTTCACTTTCTGGCACAGCGCCTCGAGCTAGCTTCGAAGCCACCTCCTGTTCACCCAATATCTTCGCAATCCCTGCAAATGAGTTAATCTGGCCTAGGGCCCAGCGGTCGTACATGGGCCCACGATTAAAAGCGATTTCTGCGACCGCGATCTGGCGGGAGAAAAGACTCGTGAGCCATCAAAAAAGGAAAAGAGGAAAAGATTTACGAGGATGTCAGCGGTCAGTCCCTTTATCGGTGAAGCTGTACTCCGGAAACGATGCATTCTATAGCCCGTTTCGCTAAGCCATCGGGCGTCAGATGTGTTCTGTAAGAGTAATGTAGCACGTTTATAGAGTGCCTTCATTTTATATGGAAAAGAGCGATGACTACTTGCATATAGCTCGTCTTCGTATGGCCAGTTTTCGCTTTTCTTTTCTACCAGAGGCAGACCCGCGGCAAGTGAAGGATCGAGAATAGCTTCTAGCGGGTGCTCGAATATTGCATCCACCTCACCTTCGCAAGGAGTGAGTGACGTGAGAAGCTCCAGATCAGTGAGCAAAGCGACCACAGGTGTCACAAGCAGTCGGTATTGCGAAAGGAACGGGCGCAAGACGCATAGAACGTGCATTGAAGGCGAGCCCCGGGGCAAGCCGACCTCCTCATTAGCCTCTCGGTACTGCTAGAGATGAGGGATACGGCTAGCGCGAGTGTTTTAGGCAAGCTTACAGCGGTGTCGATAACGTCTATGTCGGAGTCGTCGCATTTCCCACCTGGAAGGGCGGTTTGGCCAGGATGTGAGCGGAGCTTCTTGGACCGCGTTGTAAGGAGGACACGCAACCGGTCTTCCTTCTCATACAAGAGCACCAAAACAGCAGCAAGTTTGGTCGTTGGATATGGTGACCTGACATGGAGCAGAGGCAGCGCTAAGATATCAGACACTTGGACTTGAATAGTAAGATGATAGCGGCACAGACAAGTCGCATGCTTCCGCTTTGTGACCCAGGAGACGGGCGACGGCGGCCTGAGAGTTGGGAGAGAGATAGTCCAGAGCGCCTACTGGGATTCTGAAATCAACAGACGAGCCGCTATCAATGTTCATTACAATTCGCAGCAGTGAACACTCGATTTCGACGTAGAGGTTGCTGCCGGCGCTGGATCTTGTTGTGGTCGTGGTGACTGGCGCTCTGGACGCGGAATGTGACTGCGTCACGCGCACGTTCGGTTTGTATACCGAACATCTTAATCTCATGCCACCCCGTCGCCCTCGCCAGTCTGCCCAGGACTCTTCTGCTGGGCTTTTATCGAGCGTCTTCAGCTTCGTATCACGCGAGATCGAGTCTTTCGTGAGCAGCGCAACAGGAAAAGAGCAGGGAGAGGTGCGCATACTCGTGTCTGCATTTTCGAGCTGGTATGTCCTGACGCGACGCGATTACAGGTCGATGAGAACGAGTACTATTCTTCTCATTCTGATGATCAGCCAGAGGCGTCAACATCTCAGGTTAGGCTGAATGACCGGGCGCCAGGTAAGGTCAGAGAGAGACGTACAGAAAACGAGACGCGCCGTGTGCGTCGGACTGCAGCTAGGACGCAAGAGGAGGCTGGCGTCCTCAAGCACCGGTCGCGCGGGGGTCTTCGTCGTCACTCACCGTATGATGGCGGCAGCCATAATGACTCCCCTCGGAAGGTCCCTCAGGACGCGTCGGAGTCACCCACACCGCGCCTTACTCGCAGACGGCCAGCTCAACCATCGGACGGCGAGGAAGGTAAGCAGTACCTCAAATTCAAACCGTCCTATTCAACTTCATCCACCCTCCTTTTGAGCTCGTCGCACCACTCCATGCTGCTGTGATTGCCCAGCTGACGTTGTAATTCGATTACAGAAGAGCTGTCCGGCCCAGACTCTCCTCGTTCCCCCTCTCCCAAGCCCAAGCCTACTCCCTCCCATTTACTTCGCCGGCGCCTGTCAGTCAGCATGCCTGGGTCCTTCAACGATGACCCCTTCTCTTTAGATACCCCGGAGCCAGTTCGGGAGAGGGTCCGCGTCGTCAGGTTTGCATCTGGCGTTGTTACCCCTACCGCTGACAGAAACCCGGAAACACTACGTTCAGTACGCCGCTCTGAAAGATCGGATCCTGGTCCTTCCTACTCGCGCAGTATGCCTACGGAATCTGAGCAGCTCCCGGATGCGCTCCCATATTTTGAGTCCTCCCCGGAAGACGGTCACAAGTCGTGGTCTTCGTCGCCAGCAGACTCGCCTTCTCGTGGCAGAGACGACAGTGCTGTCAGTGCTTCCCGACGGTTGGTAGAAGAGGACCGCGCGAATGCCTCCACTTCCCAGATACTCTCTCGCCCCCCAATGCTGCAGAGCATGTCTCCTGCCCGAATTAACAAGGGAAAAGAGAAAGCACGGCAGTCAGACTCCGAAGATGAATCTGACGAGGATCAAGAATCTGGTCACGATAGTAATCACGATATTCGCGGTGACTTGTCCTATGAAAGACGGGTTAAGGGGAAGGAGCATGAGTTACTCACTGCGAGACAGCAAGAGCGGGAGGCGCATAACAATGAAAATGACGAAAAGCGAAAAGATAAAGAGCGGATAAGAGTCCTGGAGGAGGAATTGGCGAAGCTGCGGGAGGAGGTATGTTGAATCAAATCTCCAATATGTTATTCAAGTGTATTGACTCATTTACTTTTCAGCTTGCAAACCGACCAGTGATGACACAAGCGTTCTTCGTCCCACCGCCTCCCCCGCCACCACCGCCACCACCACCTTTAAATGTTCCCGGCCGCTCGTCGAATAATCAGCCAACATCACTGTTCTCTGATACCCGTGCTTCCTTGAAACACGCTGGGACGCCCTCAGAAAAGCCGATTAATCCTGCTGCTTACGGTGGTGCGCGAAGAGGACAGCCTACAATAAACCTTGGTGCAGACAAAATGGCAGCCTTTCTGACGGAGATGAAAACTCACAGACTTCGGAAAGTTGCAACTAATGTCGACCCAGTATTTGCCGTTCCTGCCCCTCCTTCCCGGCCGGCGGTGAGGGTAAGAGAAGTTGGAGACGTTGGGAATAGGTCTGAAGTGATGCTGAGGCCTAGAGAGATTGATGATGTGGGGAACAGATCCGAATCATTGCTGAGGCCTAATAGGAGTTTCGCAACGTCCTTTTCAAAGCAGAGGGGTGATTCTTCCGGAGGAAAAGCGAACACCACGGAATTACAGGCGCAGACGAGGACTGGATCTAAGAGAAAACATCCGGATGATGCGGTCGGTGAGCTTCAGAATTCGGCGCGTGAGTAGGTCTTATTATGTGTCTATGCCTACGCTGATTATGTTGTATCATCAGCATTTAAACGGCGAGCTTTTGCGGTATCTACGGACCCGTCAGTTGGTTCCTCTGGGTCTTCCTTGCACAGTAATTCCTCCTTTTCCCTTCCAACGGCATCCGGAGGATCCGCTAGCTTGGGTCAAATTGGGCAATTGAGACCGACACAGGCTTCGATGCGGTCGCACCCTCCACCCGCCTCCGACACTAGTTCGAACTCGCGTACGTTTTCTAGCACCAGAACGGAGACAGATATGACGACTCCGTCTCTTTGTTCGGACAACGAGCAGGATAGCGGGGGCTTCGAAGATCGACCTCCGCCTACGCCTCCTTTACCGGAAACTATTAGATCGAACAGTGGTAAACAGAGAAAGACTCCAAGACCGAATGAACCGCACCCTGTTGGGCGTGTGCTTGGGCAAACTGAAGATGTCGACATGGAATATGCCTCGGAGCGGCTTCGACAGGTATCCCGGTCTGTATCAAGGACGCATGATGCGCCAAGGGATACGGGCGCGTTCTCTGGAAGACCACAGACATCGAGATTATCAGACTCACCGCGAAGGCCACGGCCCCCTGCGAGACAGAAGCTGAGCAAAGATGCCTCCCGGCTGGAGGAAGCGGATCCTGACGATGATGAACCCCTCTCCCTATCGTATCAGACGACAATGTTTGCAGATCTCTCCGCGCAAACTCAGCTCGAGGATGAAAACCGTGGGAGGATGCAAAAGCGTGCTGAAAGCCCTCCACTTCGATTACCAGTGAGGCCTCCTCCAGGTACTTTTAAAGTGTCAAAACAAAAAGAGGTTCAGCCGTCGCGCTTACCCGTACGACCAACAGCGACGTCCTTTAAGAAAGGCGTTCCCGCTTCCACTCGTAGATCTCCGTCTGCCTCTTCCATGACAGCTACGTCTAAACGCGGGAACACATTAGACTCAGAACTTCGTCGGGCTGAATTGACTTATGAGGCGGACATTTTCGACGACGATGTTCAATTGGAGAGTGGAACATTTGTTGGGTCGGGAACCCGAAGCAGGAGGGAAGGATTTCTCGCTCACGGCGGGGCGGGTGGCGTACCCGTGGTAATGGGCGACGGATACATCGAGGGTTTGGAAGACGAGTCTGAGGATGAACAGCCGAGACCGCCTAGCAGACGAATACGGAGGGGACGGGCGTAAGTCCAGGCGGGGTTTATACTCCTCGAATCCAGGGTATATTTTGGATCACTTCACCTTGTGTACTGTACAGTTGTTTTCTGTTGTCGGTCGTATTTTATTGTATATATTGTCTGCTTTCCTTGCTTTCGTAGACGCCGGAGAGAAATGCTAACGGACGGTGGTGTCGGGATCGACGCGACGCGCCGAGATGCGTCCAGAAAAGGGAATAGTTGGATCACTGCTGCGCAGCTATAATTACCAATGATTCATGGCCGCTCTACACGAATCCAAACCAACACAGCTGCACCACAACTTCATATACGACTTGGCGACCTCCCATGGTCATTGCCGCCCTCTGGCTACTGCCTCTGCACCGTGCGTGAACTATCCAGCTGCTTATGGTACGCCTGAAGCTGCAACCACGACGAACGGCCCCTCTTTCCCAATGGCCTGTGCCGCTGCTGTATCTCCTGTTGGCTGCACAAAGCGGCATTGCCGATTTTACCTCTGAACCACGGTGAGCCTCTTTTAAAATCGCGTAGGCCTTCCTTACGGAAGTTTCTGCAAGATGGGGCCAGGCTACTGCGGTCGTGAACAATCTCCTATTTGTGAATGGCGGGAAGACGGACGAATTCAACGAGTTCTCGTATACTTCCGCTCCAACAACCAATGACCTCTTTTTGCTCGACCTCTCGCAAGGCTTTGACCCCTCCTCACCGCCCTGGGTGTATATTTCCGGCTCTGAGAACGCGTCCTCGCCTCAAGGACCGCAGCTGGCGTGGCATACACTCTCCGCTTACAGTAGCACAGGCCTCCTTCTGTTCGGTGGAGATGGTGGACCGAACTCGCCTATCGTACTGCCTGGCCAGTCGAATTCTGCCGAACTGTTGGACATAAGCTCGGTAGGAAACCCCTCCTGGACCAGCGAGACAGAAGGGTGGGCGGGCGAACCGAGTCGGCGCATACACCACTCGACGGCGTCAGTTGGTGGCCAAATATACCTCATTGGCGGTGAGAAGGACGACGGGTCTTCACTCGGATACTCAGATCACTATGTTTTCAACCCTAACACGCCAAGCTTTACTCAACTCCCGACGGACAATGGTCCACCGGCCATCTACGGCCACACCTCTATCGTGCTCTCCGATGGCCGTATACTTGTGTTTGGAGGATACTCAACAAACGACTCGCAGCTTATCCCATTTACCACCATCTGGAGCATGGACACGACACAGTCTACCCTTAGCTGGAGTACTGAGAGCGTGTCGAGCAGCGCTGTGCCGCCGGGCCGCCGGGCCTTTGCAAGCGTGTGGCTCGAGGGGGACCGAATACTCATTCACGGTGGCTCGGATGCCGATTTACAAACATCGTTTAACGACGGATGGATACTGGACACTACAACTAGCCCGATGTCGTGGTCGAACGTATCAGTGCTAGCTGAAATAGGAGCGCGGCGCGATCACTTCGCAGTGCAGGTTGGATCTCAGGTCCTCTTTGGCTTCGGTGAGTAGCTCCCTTTCCTTCTCGTATGTATCATGAGGCTTAATACTCTGTAACTGTCGTTAAGGTTATGGAACGAATGCGGGGGCATCTGTTGAAATTATAATATTCGATTACAGCAGTAACACGATCACTACGTCATTTACACCTCAATCGACTCCCTCGCAGACGACTCTTCCTGCAGCTAGCGGGACTGGTGGATCGTCTCCAGGCAATTCTGCACCAGGAGGCGCATCAGGCTCAAACTCTGCCGGAAATCCTACTGGAAATCCTTCTGGGGGCTCTCAGCCTAGTGGGACCAGCGGCGGAAGTCCAGGATCATCTTCGAGTGCTGCTAGCGGCGACGGGAGTAAGCATGAGACGGCAAAGATTGCCGTTGCAGGTGTATTTGGCGTTCTCACAGTGGCGGCCGCCGTTGTGTTTATTGTCGTGGTTATAGTTCGCCGCAAGAATTCGCAGCGGAGGTTCCAATTGCTTCAAGATGATGCTTTCGGAGAACCACCAGCTCCAGCTCCTACACCTTGGAGAATCGCCGGATTAGCGTTTATCCCGTGGTTCGGAACTCGTCATAGAGCACTCCACATGGAAAAGGTGCCGATTGCTGGACAAGCTGAAGGCTGGACCGTCCTTGGGCTCGGGAGGCGACACACGGACGCGGAAGGTCCACGGAGGCGTATCGACATGCTTGCAGACGAAGACGCTTCGGAGTTCGCGGCCGCCGGTGCGTATCGACGGGCTGGCAGCGGGAGCTCGAAGAGCTGGTACAGCGTCGGTGCCCCGTCCGACCATGAGCGCCACGCGAGCGCCGGGTCGGGACGATCCTCACTTGGAGGCCTAATCAGTGGGTCGCTGGGGTCGTTTAAGAATGTCGGAATGAGCGTCAAGCGTGTCATCAGTGGCAGCAGTGCACGGGGCCGCGCGAGGCAGATGGCGGAGGGGCTTCCGTCGTGGGGATCCTACGATGATTTCGAGGACAGCGAGGGTCTGCTTTTGTTCGATAAAGGCGAGCAGTATGCGCTCAGTCCTATTACGTCGGAGGGAATTGATACTGTGGCTGCAAGAAACGACATCGCCGCAAGGCCTCGAGGAGGCCGAGTGCAGACCTCAGAGACGTCAAATTATTCAGACCCATTCAAAGATGCAGACGAATCAGTTACAGTTCTCTACGCATCTGCACCTGTTAGTGATCAGGATGAGTCGACAAAGACAAATCGATCACCTGGGACTGAACGCGACGATCCTGTTAATGACGCTCGTTCATCCCAGTCGACTTTCTCGCATTTGTCGACCGTACCTCCCCTTTCTCCACTCGTTACGACGGAGTCTAAAAGCAGTTCAGAGAATGCTTCTTCCTTGTCTTTGTTAGGCAGCAGTACTGCTGGGCATACTACGTCTAGTGCCTCGCAACAGGCGACCACGGCTCTTTCGAAAAGTTCTTTGACGCGGCCCCGAACGACGTCGATTATTGGTTCAGTGGGTGCACCTGCGAGTCCGGTGAAACGTTCGGATTCATGGTGGGCGCGCTTCAGGCGACCTTCGTTACGCGACGGCAACTATGAACAAGCAAAGGCGCAAATGGGGACTTTAGACCTGAACTTCAGGGATCCAAATCCGCCGCCCATGCGTCTCGGTGCGATCAGGGAGACGAGTGGAGGCTCAGGAGGGACTACTTATAGCCCTGACTCCACTCAGTCTAGGAGGGACCCCCGCGCGGAGAGAAACGAACATATTTACTCTGATAGCGGACATGAGCGGAGCACTACTTCGCTAAAGACAAGCCGGACGGCGGACTCGTTGGTGCTCGAGCGCTTAGCAGGGCGCGTGGATGTTGTGCAGCGCGAGGCGACGGCGACTTCCGTTGGCTACAGTCCGAGTCTAGCTGAGAGTGCTGAAAGGAGTCACGAGCGGCATGGGACTTGGTCATCGAGCGAACACGAGTACGAGAACATTCAGCGTGCTTCCTCACCCGATACGTTTGACAGCGGCAGGGACATCGTCGAGAGCGCTGCTTTCACCTATCTCGAGGAGGCACGCGGGCTCGTACAGTCTCTGGCGACGATCACATCTCCTGCCCCCATTTTTACTGAAGGGCGGCCTGTTTCATCTGAGCAGCGGACCTTGAGCACTCCTACTCCCTTAAGCGCGGTAACGAAGGGAAAGCGTCCTGCACCTGGTGGGGCAGTCGCTGCGCGTATCGCAGAGTACGAGCGACGAATGACCCTAGAAATGGAGAGCCCTACATCACCCATTAGTCCCCGCACACCAGTGGGCCTTCCCAGGTCATTCGCCGGCGCGATCGGTGAAGATAAAGAGGTCCCGAGGCGAAAAAACACTAGCGTGAAGTATGGACTGGTGCAACGTCCGGAGCTTTTCGTCGCGAATCCGGATCGCCATACCAAGGACGGCACCTCGGATTCTTGATTTCCGGATTCTTTTTCCTTTTCTTCCATGGATGGAGTCCGCCTTTTTCTGAAGTTTTTATTGGTTTCGTTATTCTCTGGCGACTGTATTGTCTTGTATACCCCAGACTCCCAGACTGTACACCGACGTTTCATTACTGCCTTCCCCGTGATGGTTATCCCTTGCTACTGCTTACCCCACACTCACGCTGCTATTACATTTCCTTTTCTGTTCGTTTTTATCCCCTTGATTACACGACCCTTTCATGACGACATGGACTGATGACAATCTAGACCCGGTCTCCTCATGACTAGCTAGATAGAAGACTGAAGGCGACTGAGTAGTATTTTTCTGTGTTGTATTAATATTACTCCCGAATCATATCAATGACTTGACCACGTAAATAATCACGCATGCCGTTGTGCCGACTCGGAGCAAGCGTAATAAGTGCTAGTGGACAAGTTCGTCCGCAGAAGTTCCGCCCGGCCTGTTGAGGATCGAATGGCCTGGGCTCTACGCGGATGAGAGCCGAGCAGACGAGGGTCGACAAGATGACCTATGACTTCCGATAGGAAACGAAGACCCCCTCCTCTCTCTGGATGCGGAAACGGAGTCACCTTGAACCATCCTACATAGTGGCCGGGAAGTTGTCAGAGCGCGCTTAGGGCGGGCGGTAAACATGCCAAAGAGACAAAATGTCCGGAGAATGCGGAGATCTGGAGGATCGCTGGCAAAGGATTAATGCGCATGCGAGGATGCAGAGAGATAACGTAATTCTAACGGAGGCATAGTAGACGGCTTCAGTGGTATGTCCGCCTCGGACGCGTAAGTCACATGACGCGCGCGTGACTTCCACGTGCACGCATGCACCCGAGGAAATTCAAATTGCTCCCCTGTCCGAGTCGGCAACTCGCTCGTGCAGCCCCTATCCACAAATAAGTACGCGCCGGAGAAATGGCTGCTGCTTCAGGCGAATACTCAGTTCTAGCACCCTGCTCGTCCGTGACGGTTACCGCCGGTCCAGTGCCACGAACTTGGGAAAGGTACTGCCCCGGGTTGGAGTTAGCCTGCGATTCCTGCACCGACGGAGACGGAGGCGGATTCTGAGTTATTGACTTTCATATGAGTTCCCGCAGTTTCTTCGAGCCGCAATTCAGAGTTCAAGAAGTGCCCGCGGTGACTCCAAATCCGGCTATTATTTCTAGGAGAAGGGCGACGGCTGCAATTGCGACTGCATTCTACTAAGATCCCACGTCGGTACTTAGATCACGCACGTACGTACACGGGGTTTTCTCCAATCATTCGAAGATATCGGTGACTCGGAAAATATGAGGGGCGAGGACACGTTGTCCTCGTTTTGTTAAAAGGACTGACTAGAATGGCTCATACTCGGACACGCGGCGTTCACTGAAGTCCCGCTTCCTCTATACATACGTAAGGAAGAGCCGATGATAGGAGCTTGTAACAGCATAGGCTTCAATATCTGGGACATCCTGCTTTTGTCGTGTCTGCGTCGGGGGATCACGTTGTATGTCCCCTGTCGTGACGTGCCTGCAACGTGTCTCCAATGGAGTTGAATGAATAACCCACAGCATTTCTTTGCTAACTTCGAGCTGAACTCGCGGTATCTCCCGGCCCGATTGTTCACAGGCCAACTTGACTCTGCTAATTTTCGGCATTTCGCACTCGCACCCCGATACATCAAGGTCGAGTTTCATCTGCAGCTCGCACATGCAAGAAGCGAACGCTGGTTTCTGTAGTAGAAGCAATCCGCCCCACTTTATCGCGATATTCCTGTCTACTTGCCGGGGAATCGCGCTTCCTCCGACGCCAGCGGAATCTTGTCGCAAACGCGAGATCAAGGGAAAGGCCGCATTTCAGGCCTTTTGTGTCTCAAAGACGAAGATAAACCGAGTATCAATGGAGGCATGTGCTTCTAGGCTCACGAGGAGCGTCGGGTAATGCAGAAATGGTGTATGTGGTGGCATGGAGACAAATGACTCTGGAATTGGCGTGCGGAAATACGGCGGATTGTGCGCAGGGCTTGTCTACACGAATTTGCGGCGGACCTATACAGCCACAGGCGTCAACAGTGCGGGTTCCTGCGCCACCGACTTTTGGTTTCGTTCTCTACTCCTGAGGACCTGACAGACTGTTCTGATCATTGAAACAGAAAAACAAGATGTATCTGCGACCCAAATTCGTGCTCTACATGGGAAAGGACTTTTGCCGTCTGCGTCGCTCCCTACCTTGTACTCCTGTACAAGTTCTCTGATCTGTACGGTTGATGTGGTGATGCGACGCGAAGGGAGGCTAGGTTAGAGAAGGGGAAAAGGCGAGAAGACTCTATTGGCGCTGGCAATGACGAAAATATACAGGCACCGGTAAATATCACTTGCCTTTTACCAATCAGCGGCGAAGGCGTACGCTATGTGATGACTGGTGCTAGGCTACAACGTCGACGATCCCTCCATCTGAGTGGGCGCAAATTCATCGTGCAAAAAAATTGTTGGCGGAAACCACAGGTGCTGATCCGGCTTGATTGATTTAATTTCGACAGTGTCTTCCGGCATATCCGTTGTCTACGAACAAAAGTATCAGGACGAGCGCCCACGACAAACTAGAAAATTGATGTCGCATAGTCAGAGAAGGTATTGACCTCCGACGTGTCTTACCTTTGGTGCACGTTAATGTTACTGGGCGCCCTTTGGATGCCCAGATCGTCGCCATTCGCTTGCTTTGGCTTCTCACTTCCTGGCTTCTCGTGTATTAGGGTTTTTTGTCCTGTGCCCCTCGCCTATGGCGACGGCGAGAGCCCGGTACCATATTAGTCTGTTCCAATGTGCTTTGGCCACCGCATCACGATCGCGAAACGTTTATGCGTCGCGGGGTAATTCTGACCCCGACGCGACTTCTTTGAACTCACAGATACTTTTGAACCTTGGACGAGTTACGCAAAGAAAAATTAAGATCAATCTGATTTATCGACGAATCCTGAAGTGATTGAACTACGCCTAAACTGAAATTGTTGAGGTTGCAGAATCGCTTCGAAGGCGCGGTGCACCAGCTCGGCCGACCGCTAGCTTTCCTTGCGGCCAATTCACGCTGTGCAATGCATTCCAAACAGATGGTCTCCCTCCTCAGCCCTTTGTCTCCTGTCTCCCCTCCCTGAACACGCTTTGGCATCGCCAGGGTCTCAACGATCACTTCTGCTTGCCGCATCTTAACATGTCGTATTACTACCGAATAAATGCTGCCGATGCCTTTCTCTTCCATCTTCCTGAACCTCCCCGTCGGACCTGATATTTCCGGTTGAAACACATACTCTAGCAAGCCACCCCCATCGATCGATCGGGAACTTAACATTGGTCGCTAGCACGGGAATGGCGGGTGATTCCTTTGGGTTTTGCAAATTGGATGTCGAACTCGAGATGTCTGGTGTGGACCCTAGACTACTAACAACATCTTTCTTTAGGGAGCATCTTTCTTCAGGAGCGAAAGGACTCGTGTGCATCCAGAAGATCTGACGGGCACGATGCGAGAGAAAATATGCTAAATGGGACCGTGATGTATGTGCTTCCCAGCTTAATAGAATACCACCTTTGAAAGACAAGGCCACTGGGACGGCGGGGGGAGAAGCTTTCAAAAGACCTTACGATATGCCTTCTCTTCTTAAATCCAGGGCTCATTACCCGGACCTTTAGCAAAACATCAATACACATACACATACGCGGCCCAAGTCATGTTCTGGCCGTTTACGCTTCGTTGATGGACTTTACATACTCCTTTGAAGCATCGTCCGTCGACCTCCCGAGGATCTGTGGTATGCGAAGGGTGACACAATCAGATAAGCCTGGAGACGCTGAAAATGATGTCAAAGTTACCTCCAAGAGTTTTTCGACGTAGAGTTTCTGCGCGTCTTCCTTGGAGGTCCCCTTCACCTCGGACCGCGCATCCCTTCATGGGCAGAAATAAGCACATCAGCTAGGAATGGCAAGTAAGAAGGATGACGCCCACCATTTAGCCTTCCCTGTGAAGTCGAGCATACCGGGGCGAGGGATGTTCACATCACCGACGGTGGCTGTCCGAGAGAAAAAGGGGGTGAAGCGCTGTATTAGTATTTCATCGTTTGCACAGCCAGACTAATTGCGCCGAGCGGCGTGTTGGAGCCAACCTTGCTTGTAATACTTGTAGAACTGGAATGCAGAGTCAGCGGGAGATGAGGAGAAGGATTGCGCGAAATGAAAGATAACCTACGTAGAGCTGCTCGTCCTGGGTGGGCTTGATGTCGCCATCCTTGGGAAGGCCCTGGACGATGGCGACTGCTGCGGTGAACTTGGCCTCGTAGCTCATTTGAGATGTCTTCTGGCTGGAGATGCGGGTGTGATGGAGAATGGATGTGTACGAGATGAAGAGCGATGGATGAATGTATGCGCGCGGTGTCCGAGCTACGCGAGCCCGAATTATCTTATCTCGCACGGAGATTGCCTGCGGGCCATATTGTCCCGCCATTATTATTTCTCTCGTATAATCCACATTACGGCTCATTCTCGCCATTAATGCAGGACATCGCTGTCTGCTGCGCTGTTCGAGTCGTACACAACGTCGGCGGCGGGGCACCGTGCCCGTCGATGCCCTCGAGACCGCTTACCGACGCGTCGACAATAGACGTCCCAGAAAGGCAAGCGAAGCCACCCTGATCGCCTCGTTGCTTGAGCCTCCTCATCGTCCACCTCGTCTCCCGTCTTTCTCCTCCTTCCTCACAAAACCGTCCAAACGCCTCCAAAATCGATGGTGTCGTCGGCGCAGAACGCGTCCTCCAGCGGCTCAGTGGATCCGCCCACGCCCCAGGAGATTTCGAGGAAGTTGTCCGTTCACAATAGACCCGTGAAGGTGCGTCGCTCGTGTCTAGGTCGTGCCATCAACACATTGCAATGGCACTGCCGGGCACACGTCGTTGTATATTTTCTTTAGCTGACAAACCTTTTCATGGAACACCTGCACGATTGATGTCCGACCCGTGCTCTTTGTATTTTCTCCTGCCCTTTCTCTTCCCTGGTCTTTCGTCGATCGTTCTCGACTGTGCTCCCCAGTCTCAGCCAATCGCTGCGCACGCGGTATCGGGAACCGAAAGCGACTCAGACTCCTTCTCACCAGATTACTCGCCTCTTACTGGTGCCCACGTTGCTGGGGGGAGCCATCCCCACCCAATTGTCCATCCGCATGGCCATGGCCACAGCCACAGCATGTCTCTCGGCCTTTCTACCAGCGCGTCATCAAAACCCCTCTCATCAATTGCAGAGCGTGCGGTTGGGAGCGGAGACGAAGAATCAGACGAGGACGATGAGCCTGAAGGCGATGAAGAGTGGGCACATGAACGGGATCAGCCTTATGTTACTCGGGGAGCAGGGCCTGACGGCGACAGCATCATCAAATCTGGCTATCTCCTGAAGAAAGGGGAACGGCGAAAGGTGTGTTGTCTTCCTTACGTTTTGCGTGCTTAGTTGACTTACTTGGTTTACTCCCAGACATGGAAGAAGCGGTGGTTCGTTCTCCGTCCCGCACAGATTGCTGTTTACAAGTCTTCGGCGGAGTACAAACTACTTCGCCTCCTTGATCTCTCGGATGTTCACTCCTGCTCTCCCGTTGCCCTCAAAAGGCATGCGAACAGCTTTGTGCTGGTTTATCCAACACGAACGTATTATCTCCAGGCTCAATCTGGGCAAGACATGCAGGAATGGGTCAGGAGCTTGAACCAAGCCCGTGAAGTGCTGATGGGCACATCGACGCAGAACAGCATTGTATCACCCGTTCCGATCCCAATTCCAATTTCTCCGGGAGGCTCGCGGCACCCGAACGCGCTCTCATACTCCCCGACCGCAGGTCTTGGCGCGGGTGCAGTGACGCCTTCTCCACCATCAGCGCGCAGCGTAGGCTTCGCGGGGCCTGTGACGTCCGAATCAGATTCAGAAGATCAAAATGCCGGCGAGATCGCCGTTCCAACAGACGCCGCTCCCTCAAGGGTGAGGACAAGCGGTGCACTGAGCATGGATCCATCGAAGGTAGTCTATTCTGGCTACTTAATGAAGTGTCGGTCGAAGCGTCGCGGTTGGCGGAAGCGCTGGTTTATGCTCACGGGGGAGAAGTTGATATACAGCGCAAGTCATATGGCACGTTGGGTTTCCTGAACTAATTGGCGCCGAGGCTAATTGACTAAACTTCTCTCCGGAATATAACAGGATGCTAAGCGCCAACGCTCGATTGATCTTTCTCAGGTCATTGACGCGCTCGAATACGACATTTCTCACTCGACTGCGTCACCTCCAACCTTAGGTGGCGACGATCACACGCATATCCATGCCCATGCTCATTCACACGAGAGCGATCCCGCGAACGGAATGCTCGGAGCAAGTAGTGGCGGTGCACAATATACATTCAAAATTGTCACGACGAAGCGTACACTACTACTTTGTGCACCGAGCGAGGCGGAAGAGATCAAGTGGTTGAGTACTGTCCGCGCGCTCATTGCTCGACGCTCGAGCCCTCCGGGCGCCGGATCCCCTATTGCCGTACCAGGCGCGCCTGGAAGCACTATGCAGGCTTTGGAAGGAGCCATGCCTGGAGCAGGTGTTAAGGCATCGACCTCGGCTGGGAGCCGGAAGCGCAGCGCAAGCGGGGCGAGTAACCTGGTGCTTGCGCGAGAAGAGCACCAGCATCACTGACCGATGATACATTGTCGGTCCTCGGGTTGATAGTAGACTACTGTCTACGCTGCACTTTTTCACGCCTTCCAAGGCTACTAACTTCATCAACAATTACCCCACCCTTCCGTTCAGGTATTACACTTGCCATCTCCCATCCTAACTCCTAACCATTGTATTCTTGCATTGAAAACAAATTACTCCCGGATCTACGTGTTGAAATTCTGCTTTGTGCTTTCCACGCCATTGTGTCGTTCGCTCTCCCCGACATGTTACCGCTTTGCTCGTTTTTTTATCGCCTTCGCCATCTACCATTCTTGTTAAATGCCGAATTTTCCCTTTGTCCTTAAGGAAAGAAAAGAAAAGACCTTTAAGGGCTGTTTTGAAATGACGGGGCCAGGCGAGATCGGCCTCGAAGCCCTATCTCTATTTGAAATCGCCAATTTGTTATATTGTCGTTTCTAGAGTACGTCAGTCACAATGCTTCCCGCCTTGTGCTAGTTCTATCTCTGCTTGCTCTAGCGAATTAAATGGACACAAGCAGGCGCTAACCCGATAGGTTCACGGCGGGTGGATCTCGACTAAGTCTGCGTACGAAAAGCGAGATGGGCAATATGACTGCCAAGAGCAGAGTAGTATGCGTAATGTCGGACGCATTTACTGTGCAATTTATCGCCCAGATTTCTTCTTGTGAGGGGATTCCATGCATATACAAGGGTTCTCCCGGTGCTTACCGCGCGTAGTAACGTGGCTTCAGTGAGTTTAGTGGGATTATTCGCCCATGTCTGGACGGGTCAATTGAAAATCCGGGGAATAGCAGGCACGGTATCGAAACCTTGACCACTCCCCGCTCCTCATGCGCGTTACTTAATGAGATTCCCGTTTGTGTATAGGGGGAGGGGAGGGGAGGAAACGCGCCTTTGCCGCGATGCGCATTGAGAATCAGATCCGGACTTGCTGCATTAACGCGGAGCCAGAAAGCACGTGTCTTGGCAAGTTGAAACCAAGGAACGGGCTACAACGATCAAATAGCCCGGCTCTAAGTTCGTGTACATTACAAAGACATCTCTGCTTCGCAGAGGAGGCTGATGCCGCATTGGTGAATCATGAGCGCCGTCTTACTATATGCGCTTCTGTTCCCGGAGGCTTAATATCAATCATGTATGAACTGTTGTCATAGAACAACCCAGGCTATATCTTCCTTAGGGCGGTGATCTCATGCCAATCGGATCGACGGGATTTGCCTGATATACTCTAGTGCCCCATTAATTCCCAGAATAGAGACCCGAATGATGGAGCTCGTTGGTCGCGGCGGTGTCCTCGTCCCTTTGTCCGCTGCACAGAACACCAGCACAGGGAGGAGTCACCGCGTCCTCCTCGGGGCACGTAGCTCATATTTTTGCAATCGGGTCTTAGAGCTCGGACCTCAGTCTCCTCAAATAGGCATTCGTTCGACGAACACGTTTGCGTCCCTGCGGTGCGGCACCGACTTGGGGGGACGAGGGCGAGCCTGACGCCGCGAGGCCCTTTTCCTTCATGTGCCGTGCCGTACAGTCGTAGTATTTCCGGCGCTACCGCTCCCGCACGTACCTCTGTGGTGGTGTTAATCTAGAGCTACATGAGCCTGAGCCACCTTCTCGGGCGCGCTTGGGACTGTATTTCCCACCACTGACGTTTCCTGTCCTTCAAATTTGCCGCGTCCTGCATGTGTCCTGTTTATTCTGGTAAAGCGTACACTGTTTCAAACTTTTACAGTTAGAGCGTCATCGTTCTGTTAGGCTCGCACGGGGTAAAACTCCTTTGATGTTTTACCCCGTGCTATTATAGCGCTTTGAATTGATTGAATTGACTATGGGTAATGAATGGCTGCGTGTTTTGGTTTCAACCGTCACTGCCTGTGCGCTCTCGACCAACGACACGCCTGCCCTGCCCACATCTTTCGAATATCGCCACGGCCTTCGACTTCTGCTCTCGAAGAGAGACATCCGGCGATATCAAAATGTCAGGCATAAGGGAAGAGCTGTTCGCCCACAGAAGACGGGGAAAAGAGGTCTAGCCACGGAGCAAAGTGTGGCCGGGAACGTGAAGTACTCCATACCCCTTTGAAGTTCCGCCTCATGCGTGCTTGCTGTTCTACGGTTACGAGGTTTCGACTACGCTCGCCCCTTCATTGCACGGGTTCATCCGATAGGCTGAAGATACGCAGAGGGCTCTTTGTGTCGGGTATCGGCAAACCTATTTCGTTCGTCATTCATTCATGAATTTCGCTACTAGGCCACACCAGCTTGTACGTTTTACAGGGACAGCGTGGAGGTTTTAATATCGGTGATTGTAATGATTCTCTGAACTACAATCGAGTACATTGGCTGCTTCGGCGCGGGGCGAAATGACGCTTACAACGGCTGGGAAGGACAGCACTGGCACGCGGTCTACAGGCTGGCCACTCGCGAGGGAGCTGCGAACTAGACTCGGGCATCCCGCGGTGGGACGATTAACTCCTGTTTTGCCGCCGACATAGAACTCCTACAGAGTTGGAAATGAAGCAGGCTGGGCAGTTGCTGCGTTCGTCCATTAAAGATGGCTCCGAGAACCGCGAGCTCGCTTGTGTGCGCGAAGCCCTTGGTTCCAGGTACGCGGGGGTGTTTGCCGACGCGAAGTGGGTTATATGGATATGTTTCACTTACGCTACATGTACGTGAGTCGCGTTCTAGCCTGTATGTCCGAGTCCGATGGCCCGAAGGGTGGGTCTCTCGGGCGTTCGCACTCCCCACAAGGGAAAAAAATAAGCGAGGACTGACTGCCCCTGCCCCACGCCGCCGTCACCTAACGCCTCCAGCCTGATTTTCGTCCCTTGCAGCCGAGATCCACAATGCGTTCTCAGGTCCGAGTCCGAGACTCCGAACACTCATGTCGTAGTTCCACAACGTCGAAGGGGAGTTCATGTTCAGGACCCGATTACGCCATTAGTATTGCCTCTTAACAAGTATGAGTCCTGGTCAGACTCCGAGTCCCTCAGGCTCTGGACGGCGCCCCCCTGTCCCGTCTCCACGTGTGGCGTGGCGCGTGGCTCCTGTATACAATGTGACAAATCAATGGTTCTCGGTTCCAAGCAACGCCTCCATCAGAATCAGAATCAAAGTCGCAATTGTCTGATGATCTGAGGCTCAAACGTTTTTTCTCCCTCTTCCAAGTGAGTCGCCGAGTTGCCCACGGACCTTGTCCCAGTGCAGTGTGCCGTTTCGATATGTGCGGCCCCTTTTCGTTCTGCGCCATTCATGTACGTAAACGTAACCTTGTACCCACAAATGAGTGGTGGCCCTGCTCCGTCCGGGAGTTGGGCGGATGCCGCCGCAACTACGCATGTTAGGTAGGCGAGTACTAAACGAGGGAATTTCCGACGAATTAAGGTCAAGAGGTGCGGGTGCGCGCAGCTGGGGCGGCTTCATCGTGTTTTTAGGCATTTACTTTTAAAGGTAGCTTCAAGACAGACACATGAAATGTCGTCGCAGCTTCGGACGTTCTGTTCTCGACTTCTTCTGAGAAGCTGTTTCATTTTGATTTTCTCCCTTACAACTCTACGAAATTAATTACATTCATAAATACTGCCGCGAGGACTGATATTGTACTAGGGCTGGCCCCCTATGCGTTCGGACCGAGGCCTAATCGACGATGACGAAGGGTGAGGGAGAAAGGAAGGGAGTGCGCGATAGCTGCTCGCAGACAATACGGAGCGATTAGGATGTTAGATAGATAGTAGCAGCCTCCGGGGGATGCAGCCGCAGCCGCAGCCGCAGAACTGGAGCGCAGCCCAAATACGCTTCGAGCGCCACGGAAGGTCCGAGTCAAAGCCTTCCAACTAGGAGCGATCTTCGCGGAGGGTCCACAGGGGAGGGTGCATGTTGCGGAGGGTTCGCCATGTGCCAGCTAGTGCAACCGCCCCGAGCCTGTGCATACTCCAGGGGAACGAGAGACGAGAGAACCCGAGGTCAGACTGCGCGGCGAACTCGAGAAGGCAAACGGACGGGGCGATGCGGTCACTTTTCATGGAAAGTATAATGCACAGCGGGGAGGGTGCATCGTGGCCACCGCGCATGATGGAAACGTCCCCCCTCGCCTTTACCCCGCCGCCCAACCACACCAATACAGGGCGCGAACGCTATCCACACACGTGACGATGCTCGGGATTTGCTTTATCGGGACAAATGAGATTTCACCCCCGGTCACCCCGGAAAATTCATTTAGCATCCTCGTTTTTCGAACCATGGACTAAACGGGATACGCGGATACAACACATGTATAATTAAGGGTCCTAGGCAGATCGTATCCGGAAGCAAACCTTCTTTCGTATAATTGGGCAAAAATATCCTCATTAATTCACTTTCTAGAATCACGTGTTAAATTACAACTGCGCTTAACTCAAAAGTCAGCCTCCAAGTTCTCCTCTCGTTCAGTCAGAATACGCGCACCGTCGCCGACCACATATTTCATTACCATGTTGGCTTTTCTCTATCGCACAGGGTTTTTTTTTACTATCACGAAAAACAGCCACAGCGTACTAGCCCGACTTCCCTTCCCGTTCGAGACACCCTCGCCCGCACTTTATCCACATAAACCAGACTCGGCGAAACTATTCAGACCATCACCGTTATCGATTGCACAGTCTGTTGCTCGTAGTCATACGCGTAGATCTCCAACACCGAGGCGGTAGTGTATCATAGGACACAGCGCTGGCGCCACGCCCGGGGGGAGACCAGACACCCTTGCTGAAGGGAGAAGAACTTCTTTTGTGCAAAGTCGCATGCGAACCAAGGGATTTGGTGAGCGGGAAGAAGGAATCTAGGCACGGTACGATCATCGGCTGCGCAAGAACCAAGAGTACGACGGGGTCCTCGGACGACCAGCGTCTGTCTGTCTGTGTGCTGTGTCCTGCCGCCAGTTCGCCTACCCGCGTTAACCATCCCGGACCTCTGGGCCTACCGAAAGAGGGAGCCGCGTCAGAATATAGCACGCCCCTCTCTGGCCGCGCACGCTCGTGTAGAAGAAGTTCCAGAAGACTAAGTTCGATAACCTTTCCCTCCCATCTAATTTTCAACGGCGATATTAGAATGAAAGAAGTAGAATCGAGCCGCGAACGGCGTTGGACGGAAGTCATGTGGACAACGACCTGGACGATTTCTACGACACCAGGATCTTTGGTTCATCGTAGGACACAGCGCTGGCGCCACACCCTTGCGGGAGGAAGAACAAATCACTTATCGGCCTTCGCAGGTGTGGTGTGTGCGAATACAGAGTAAGATAGTGAAAACTAGAAGAGTCCCGGTACCGGAACGATTGTTGGCCGCGTAAGCCTAACCTGGGGGTATGTGCGCGCGGTCGCCGGACCATTACTATTGGTACTGTCTGCCTGTGTGCCACCAAGTCCGACAACCGTCAGATCGCCTCCCCCCCGCGACCTCCCTCCCCCCTGTCAGAAAAGGAAGCCGTGTCAGCATAATACACGCCCTCCCCCTTGGCTGCGCTCAGGTGTACAGCAGAAATTCCAGAAAGGAAAGTCCGATTTTCTTGTCGCCCGATCTAATTTCCAACGCGCGAAACTAGGATGAAAGAAATGGAATTCGAGAGCGAGAACGGCGCCCGGCCACTGGCAAAGGCCCAACGTTTAGTGCGGACGGTGACCCGAACGAGGACTCAAGAAGAACCCCTCACAGCGTGTGATCCTAGCCTGGTGAATGGTACGAAGGTCCCCTTGGGGCGTACACGTTTTCCCGAGTTGTTTTCCAGCTGGGTTGGCGTTGCCGCTTACAGGACACTAGGGGGTCCGAATCTCTGCTCCATTTCCCTGCCACAACCCTTACCCTCCCCCCCTTTTTTTATCCGCGGCCCTGCAAAACACGACAAACACAGCTCAGCCCCCCGCTCCTCCCTGTTATCCCGATCTCCGATTCCGACGTGCATTTCCCGACCCCGAGGTTCTGAGCTGCCTGTCGCGCCGTATCAGCTCGTATGAGGAATGCACGGCGCAACCGGAGAACGAAGATAACAACAGTTAATGGCAGGCCCCCGTACACAATACGTGAAATGCATACATACATACACACATACATACATGCCGCAGCTTGAAGCACCCACGAACCACTCCCAATGCAGCGTACGTACACGCTCGGGCACCCCGGGAGTGGGAGGGGTCGTCGAACAACTTCTGACTTGCTCAGAACATCAAGAAGATCCTTATGGGCGGGAGGGTAAAGGGGCTTCAATATAATCTGGTGTGTTATTTTTTCGAACCCGTTCCGGAACTTGTGCTGCTGCTGAAGGAGCTAGGCGGCCTGCTTTATTTTTTGGCTGATGTGCTCGTTATGATTACAGGTTTTTCTCGAAAAGACAGGTATGGTTTCACTATCGAAGAACAAGACCGGCCTACCAACGGAGACGCTATATGAGCGACGTTGAGCCAGGAATAAACAGCATTTAGCAGTTTGGTCACATTCATCCGAGTCGGGCCCGCCCGCCGTCGTACTACACCGCCCCATCGCCCATCACCACCACCACCACTCGTCACCCCAGGGCCTGGACTACACCCACGCGAGGTCTAGGGCCCGAGACGCCCGAGCTGGTGTGACATACGACGGTCAGTTTCCGCGACAATATTTAATATCCGGGCGGTCAAAAGCTGACGTAGCGCTCGATGCGGTCGTCCTCGATCTGGTGGCATTTTGGGATTACCACAATATTCTAGACTAGACTGACACCCCCCGAGTCGGGATTCGGGAGTCGGTGCACGGTCCTCCCCAATTGGCTGCGCTTCTGATAGGGAGGCGCCCTGGGTTGTCGGGGGCCACTGCTGACGATTGGGCAACCGCGCGCCTGCGGGAGAGAGAGACCGCGGGAGAGCGAGGACTCAGGACGAGGGTGGCTCGGGTGCCAGAATCACTGTGCCAGTGGCGATAGGCGAGACGGCAGCATTAGGAATCTCCAGTACTAGTGCTTCCTCCCCTCTCCTTACGCTCCTTCCCCTCCCCCTTCCGCTTTCGCTTCCCCCCCGCCCACGCAGAGACATTTCGAGACCCGGCGCGCGTGTTATGGCAGTGCCGTACCTTCTGTCTTCCAAGCCTATACGGCTGAGATCGCTCAGCCCCTATATGCACGCACCCCTCGCGACCTCGGCAAAGAGCTAGTACATTTTGTTATATTGGAAGTAGTCAAAGCTAATACAGTCAACCCTGCGCGCCCATAGTTTCCGCCAGCCTTCCTTCTTCTCCCCCATCTGCTTTATCGACTGCCTATCCGTAAGATCTGGGGGTAGGACCTGACTTAAGGCTATTTATATATTAATATAAATGTTGTTACGGCTGGCGGTACTACTTGTTGGGCGTGGGTACACAAACATTACTGGCTACGGCACTTTTTTGACACCCTGCGCTTCTATCGACTGTATGTACCATCCGTATCTTTTCTTAGTCTATCGTGTTTGGAAAAAAAAGAAAAAAAAGATGGGCAATAGTCTTTTTGTTGTTGTTGGTGATGTCGTTGCATGATAGGGGGCGAGGGGGATGTAAGTATGTGATCTTCCCGGATACGAGCACTGCGCGGTACCCGGGACAAAGATGGCGGACGTGATTAAATCAGGATTTAATGAACGGGGGGTGATTGGGGTGGGGGTGCTACCAGTAACAACAGATGGTGCACCCACCGCATCCCCCCTGAAGGCGCAGTGTGTGTCGCGTAACCGGTGCGGTGCGGTGCGGGTAGGGGAAACCACCTATGCAGATCGCCCCCTTTTGGGCGAGAAGCAAGTCAAAGGGCAGCTGTGCCCAAGGCCTGGCCCCTGGCCCCCCCCGGCCGGCCTATGCCGAGCGGCGGCCCAGGACGGAATCAAATCGCGGACCAACCACGTCACGCACTTACCCGTGAAGATGCACTTGTGGGCGCGTGTTTGGTCGTGCTTTGGGCCCCTACGGACCGGAGAGCGTCACGCTTTTATGGGGCCAAACTATTTATTGATATACATCCATACATATTGCGGGACGCGACGCGACCTCGGGCGGGACTCGATTTTCTATTGCCGGCGGTGAATCCCGCCCACGCGCTTGCTACTCAATGTCCGTCGCTGCCCGTCTCGTCGGCTTTAGCTGCCCTGATTGCTCGCCAAAGTAGCCGAACAGAGCTCCTATTTCCGTTCCCTTTATTCTTCTTTATTTGCCTTTATCATTACGTCCCCCTGTTTTAATTCTTTCTTTGCCGTAACTACTGCGTTGCCATCGTGTATTTGTATTGGCACCCGTAACACGACCACTCGTCGTCCGCAGTGAGGCGAGACGGGGGATACGTAATGGCCTGTCTGTCGTGCGGATATTGTACGCGTCTAGCAAGACCAGAATGGTAAGTTACTTGCTTTGGTGTTTCAGCGCCGACCCCATGGCCCCTCGAGACCTGCGTAT
>JAKOPK010000176.1:42946-56350 GCA_024195185.1 Coniferiporia weirii
CGTCTAGCAAGACCAGAATGGTAAGTTACTTGCTTTGGTGTTTCAGCGCCGACCCCATGGCCCCTCGAGACCTGCGTACGGCAGGGCGCATGGGCGAGGGGAGGCAGGTATATACCCTCTTCTCGTTATATGCATCGGTGTGACATGGTCATCGGGGATAGGCCAGGTACAAGATTCGTGCTAGTGCGTTGTCCAGTGCGCATCTGCCGTGTCGGAGGAGGAGATCGAGGGCGCCGAGTACCCGGGTACGCGATCCACTCCGGGGCCACAGCAGGAGACACGGGGTCTTGACGCGCTGTAGGTTCGCAGTTTCTTTTTTCGAGGCCGATTCGAGCGCCATACGGAGACGACGAGTCGGGACGGGTCTGCGGGATGACGAAAATGACTGGCAGTGGACGGCGGCGCCCGTCTGTCCCTCCTCCCCGCACCTCCGTTTCGGACCCTTTTTGAACGTGTAAGATGGCCATCTGACTTGCATACGCGTGGATAAAATGGGAAAAAAACTCACGGCATGACAAGAAAAGTTAAGATCTGGTTTGACATGGTCTGAAGATAATTAGGACTAGATAATCCGCGGAGGGGGCGCGGGGGAGTAAGAAAAAAAAAAGAAAGTAGTTGAGGGGGAAGCAGTGAAGACAAGGCGATCCAAAGCGGGGCAACCGATAAAGTGCCAGGAAGTGGTGAAGGCCGATGGATCGGGGTATCCGAATGTGTAAATGCAAATGGAATGCTGAGCGGAAGACAAAGACGGGAACAAAGGAAGAAAGGCGGAGGAAGGTGCGCGTCGAAGGGTTACAGGGAGACGAATGCGCACGCGCAGGAGGCGAGGATTTTGATCCTTCGCGAAGTAGTGATGATGATGTGCAGGGTGGGATGTTCTGTGCTGATAGCTTTTTCAGCGGAGAAAGTACCGTCGAGGCCTAGGGGCAGGTGGTACGCGTGATGGGGGCACCGCTGTTGGGGTGGTGCACGACGGGTAGTGATTGGAATGATTGGAGTAAGTAGCCGCATAAAGCGCGGTTGGAGCGGATTTCGAAGTGGAAAGTGCGGGGGCAACGGCGGGACGGCAGCGTGGTCTTCATCTGAGGGCCCGTGTGCAAGCGCAGGGTGAGAGTGGCCGGGAGCGAGGGGAGGAGTACGTTAAGGAGCACATGTGGGCGTGGTGTACGTCATCGTGCAAGGCATGGCCACAGTTGGGATCGAGAGAAGTATTGCCTTATATTCGGCGGAGGTGAGGATTGGTATGAGCGAGTGGCGAAGAACTGGTAGTGCTTTGTTGTTGTCGCAGATCCGCGTGTTGGGCGGTCGTCAGGGTAGGAGAGGAGGCCAGGAAATAAGTGATCGGAGACGAGGAGGAGGAATAAAATCATCGGAGTGGCTGGACAGCAGTCGAGGCGGGTGGCGACGAAACGCGTAGGCTGTGGGAAGAAACGATAACGTACTGTCCTAGTATTAATTATATCGAAGATCGAATATATTACGTAATGGATAACAGGGTCATGGCCCGGTTTCGTCGGCTGGGGCGGGGTGTCCCGGGGCCCTGATCGAATAAACACAGATGAGAATCGCGCGCTCGGCCAGCGTCTGGGTAAACCCCTACTTAAGCTTCCCTCTCCTTTTCCTCCGGAGGCGATCCCTGGTAATCACCCAGCGCTCGCTCCTCCCCCTCGTCCTCTCCTCGTCGCCGTCGTCGTCGTTGTCGCTCTCCGCCGCTCTGCTCTCTTGCTTTTTTGTTTTCTTTTGCTTTCACAAGTTCATGGTCGACCCCCTTCTCCCTATCCCCACTCGCTCTCCGCCGCACAGCTCATCTCTCGCAGTCTATTCTTCTTCTCCAACCGCGTTCATGTCTAAACGCGCCTCCTCCTCAAAACCAAAGGGTGCAGTCCGCGCAAAGTCCGGCTGCTACACCTGCAGAATCCGCAGAAAGGTCCGTTCGTGTCCGCTACGCGTCCTCCTTCGCTCTCTCACCCTTTTTCTTCCGTCTAGAAATGCGACGAACAACAAGACAACGAAGGCTCATGCCAGACCTGTGTTCGTCTCCGCCTCCAGTGCCTTGGCTTTGGCCCAAAGCGTCCTGACTGGATGCGTGTACGTCCTCTTTCCCCACTCTTCGCCTCGTGCCCGCCCTGACGCCTCCCCTTTCGTCCTTTTCTTGTCCAGGAGGGAAACAGCGTCACCGAGTTGCGCGGAAAAATAAAGGGCTTTCTCGCGCAGAACGGTATGATCAAAGGCCATTCAGCGACCTCGGCCACTGGCCTGCGCTCCTCCCCACCCTCCGCCCTCCCGCACCCATCTGCGGCGACCCCCGGATCGTCCATGCACATAGACAATTCCCCGCCCATCTCGAACACCTCCACGCTTTCCCCCACGGGGCTCGGCGTGTCCCACCCCATCCCACATTCCCCCGGTCCCCTGTCCCCTCACATGACTAGCCCTACGCGACCGCCGCGCGACTTCCAGCATCCTGCGAACAGCGGGGTGCTCGTTCTCGCAGAAGGTCGCCAGCTTCCGTCTACCCGTCCATTTGCTCCGGCACCGTCAGGGATGCAGGGCTCGAACGTCCACTCCCATGGCCATAATAACCGCCCCTCGCTTACACGTTCGCCTGTCGGTTCGTACGCGACCGGCGGAAGCGCAAACGGGGGCATGAGCCGAAACGGTGGCGCATACGACCAGGTCAATGTTGACGCAAGGACAGGTGGATACAGTCTCGGCCTAGGTCTCGACATCGGACAGCTCGATGAACAACAACACCACTTGGGCTCGATATCAGACACGATGAATACTCACTCCTCAACGCGTAGGTCCCCTTCGCCATATTCTTTACCGCATCGAACAGTTGATTTACTAGGGTCCGCTCTACCTGCATCTGCCTTTTCATATCAACTTGCTTCTTCGGCTGCTCTGCCTTCTGCGCATACACCCGCATATAACCACCTTCACACATACTCAACTCCGTCTGCATCTCAATCTGATTCGCTATCTTCTAACTCTGCTTCGCTGTCTCCCTATTCGTCTTCCTCCGCTTCCCCGTCTCTCCCACCCGTGCTTGTCCTCCCAACGCCCCCGTATCAACCAACCCTGCTACCCGATGTACGTTCCGTTATCGACGCGGATCGGACGTCCGACGTGGATGCCGAACTACTCTCCCCGCGCTCGGACGCGTTGCATCTCCGCCTTGACTCTGATCTGCCCCACGCACTTGATCGCCGTTTCCCCGCAAACGAAACGACACCGCCTTGGGGTCTCCGCACTGGCTTTGGCGTTGCTGCTAATGATATCGGCGTCGCATCTGGCCTTGGCTTGCACCCGAATCCACCGCGTGTGGATATTGCCGGCGTGGATATCGAATACGACCATGACTATTCGTACCGTGTCCCTACGCGTGAACGTGGTGGGACGCACCTTGCTTTTGCTCGTGCGCGTCTCTACGATGATGGTGTCGACGGTAATTGTGCGCCATTCGACTATGCTACACCCTCGAACTCGATCTCCGCACCCGTATTCGGCACGTTCCCGCCCTCAGTTGGTTCACACCATCCGCACTCACCCCACACGCTTGCGCCGACGCTCTCACCTGACTCACCGACACCCTCGCGCGCGAACGGTGTGCTCGGACCGGAGGTTATGCTTGGGTACTCGAACTCGCATGCCGCCAATTTGCATCCGCACTCGCACTCGCTTGCTCATCCGGGTCATTCCACGCGCAACGGCCACGCGCAAGGATCCGCAGCGCCGCACCAGGTCGGGAATTCCGCCTACTCCACCTACTCTATGCAGGGATATGGCACTGGTCACGGAGGGCACCCGCACACTTCGTCCTCATGTAAGACTCAGGGCACTTACTCCACCATGTAGAAGTGTTGCTCATTGTATCTCTCCCTTAATGTTTTTTATATCTGGCTTTCCTAAATATTGGCATGTATTCGTATCGCTGTCGCTATCGCCGGTCGAAATCCTCGCATCACTGCTGTCGAACCCAACGGACAATCGTACCCTCGAATCCCCGCCTCCTGGTATCATAATAACTCGCGTGCGCGCATTTTTTTGTCTCTGAATGTTCTGCTTGCTGTCTTGTTTTTTCCCCCCTCTTCCTGTTACGTTTGCCAGATAATCATATTCGGTCGAACAAACCCGGGCTCACGTCGGATTCGCAGTACTCTCAGGCACCATCGCACCTGAGCCAAGGCCAAAATCAGGCTCGAAAAAGTCAGAGCTTGACGGATTACCGTTCGCGAGAACAGCAAGAACAGGAACAAGAACATGGACAGACGTCGTATTCCAACCCGTACGGCAATAATTCGTATCCCATGCTGTACCAGTACAACCACACGAACGAAAGCGGTGCACTGAGCTTCCCGTGCCCGTCACCGACTGTGCCTGTGCATCGTCTGCCACCGACGTTGCAGAGCACCTTCTCACGTCTGTACTACGACGACCCTACCCAGGACGATGCAGACATAGTGAACCTCGAAGCCGAACAGAGTATCAGCCTAAACACGTTCGAAGATGTGACCATGGCGACGAACAACGTCGCTGATGGAGGCGCTGTCATACCCTATGGCGCTGAAAATTACAACACCGCGTACGGCTTCTCCCAACCGGAGCATAGCCAGTACCAGCAGAATCAGCTTATGTCGATGCTGCAGTTCCCGCTGATGGACCCGGACTACGCCGATCGCGGAGATGGCGCGCTCGTCAAGCATTATGTGCGCTACGTGCGCCCCGTGCAATATTTCTTTGCGGACAAACGCGTGGACGACCTGCTCATCCAACTCGCGCACACTAACTCTGCCGTGCGCGACGCGATCTGCTTCGTCTCGAGTGTGCACCGGCGGCGCATGAGTGAGCGCCCCTCGCCGCATGGGTCCACGCTGCAGCTACCACAAAGTTTCAGCGGGCCGCCTATTGCGGACGAGTCTGGCGAGGCGTACCACGACCGTGCGCGCGCGATGCTGAAGCGCCGCAAGGAAGTGGGCGGAGACGCACTGACAAAGGCCGAGGCGATGGCGAGCCTGCAGTGCGTGAGCTCGTATCTGTTCACGGGCGGTATCGGGGAGTGGGACTGGTTCCTCAAGATCGCGTGCGACTGGGTCGCGATCGTGCTCGCGCGCACGCGGCAGACGGGGACGGGGACGGATACCCGTGCGGCGCTCGAACGGCTGGCCCGCGAAGACGAGTTGGGCGGGTTCATCGTGCGCCTGACGATGTGGTTCGAGGTGCTCGCGAGCGTGACGCAGGTGCGCAAACCGCTGTTCCTGGACGTGTACCGCGAGGTGTTCAGCACCACGAGCGCGCGAGTCGTCGAGGTGGACGGCGAAAGAGCGAACATGGAGTCGGAGTTCTCGATGCTGCAGGTGATGGGGTGCGATAATGCGACGTTCCTCGCGCTGGCGGAGATTTCGGCGCTCGCGGCGTGGAAGGAGGAGCAGATGAAGAACGACATGCTGAGCTCGCCCGAACTCGTGCGCCGCGGGTCGGACATCGAGGAGCGGTACCTGCGGACGATGTACACGGAGTCGCCGCCCCGCAGCGCGGCACCGTTTGGGGCGGACCCAGACTCGCTGGATAACCGACGGCGGCTGACGGCGAACATCTTCCGGGCGTCGGCGCGGCTGTATCTGCACACTGTGTTGAGCGGAGACCGGCCAGGTGTGAAGGAGATCGCAGACGGTGTGCGGGACACGGTAGATGCGCTGCGTAAGGTGCCCACGGAGCCGGCTTCGCTGCGGCGGTCTGTGGTGCGGAGCGTGGTGTTCCCGATATGCCTTGCGGGGTGCATGGCGGAGGACCTGGGGCACCGGGAGATGCTGCGGCAGGTGCTGGAGGGGGAGGGCGGGGTGGGGAACTGCGCGGAGGTCGTACGGGTGATGGAGATTGTGTGGGCGCGTCGGCGGGAGGCGCGGCGGGGCGGGCCGGGAGGCGGGGTAGGGTGGCGTGACATACTGCGGGAGAACAAGCTCCCTCTTCTGCTTGTGTAATAATCTAAGTAACGGGGAATATATGTAACGCTGTGCTTCTGAACGGAGGATGCGGATGATTTGTAAGGTGGGAAAGTGCAGGGTCGGTGCCTGTTTCCCGAAGCGGCAGGAAATGATGGGTTACAACGCTAAATTGTAAAGACCGAAATTCCTTGCGATCTGGTATCTGCATCTGGCTGGTGCATCTTGCGTCCGACTCGGTAAATGCGTATGTTCCACTGTGCGACTTTATAGTCATGACACAGCTCGGCCTCTCCCAACCTCCTTCCCCCCTCCTCCTCCTCTTACTTTACTTCCAATGGCTGCCCCCTCCCACTCTCCCCATCTTCCCTCCCCCTCTGGCTTGTCCCCCAGCCCCCTCGACACTCTCGCCGCACGCGGCATGCCCCAGCGCCCCCTTCTCCTCCCGCACCACAGCCCAGACTCCAGCGAGGACAGCGCGTCGCCCCTCACGCCCCCCGTCTCAGACTGCCCCTCCTCCTCGAACCCTTCTCCGAACATCGTCCCTCTCGATCTCGGTCTGCGCCCCCACACGGACCACGACGCCCTGCTCCCCGGCATAGACTCCGCTGGAAAGCGTGCGGCCCAAGCACCCGCGCTCGACCGTGTGCTCACGCACCCTGCACACCCGGAAATACATCTCTCAATGGACCCGCCCCCGCAGCAGAGGCTGCCCCACGCCCAGCCGGGCGCGGGGAACGGCAAGGGTGGCTGCTGGTGAGTTTCTGAAGCGCGAACAACCGCGCGCGCGTCGTACGCGCGAATGAATGAGTAACCCCAGCTGACTCTATTTGAATTTCCGATTTCCTGTGCTGCATTGCAGGACGTGCCGTATTCGACGAAAAGTGAGTCCCCTTTTGCTCCCGCTTGTGCTCGCGTCTATTGTCCGTTTGTGCTGACAAAGTCCCGCTTTCTTTGCTTATCGCGTACGCTAGAAATGCGATGAACAACGCGTCGGCGACTCGTGCCAGACATGCATTCGCCTTAGTATAGACTGCCTCGGTTGGGGGCCGAAACGTCCTGCCTGGATGCGCGTAAGTTTGAATATTCCCCCCCTTGACGTTTCAAACTCCCCTTCCTCCCCTTGCCGAAGATTGAGGCTGTCCAACGCCACGTTATCGTCGACTCACCCTTTGTCTTGCCTTACGTTAAATTGCTTCCATTCCCCTGTCATTTGCAAATTCAGCGCTACGACTATTTGGCGCTTTTTCTGTTTTTTATTCTATTTTATTTTCTATAATTTTATTTTCTATCTCTTCTTCTACCTTCATAAAAAAAGAACAAAGGGGCTGTTCTGATTGACGTATCGTGTTTTACAGGACAAGCAGGCTGTTGAAGCCTACAAGGCCGGTATCAAGGAGACGCTAATCAAGGCAGGAAAGGTTCGCGGCCAACCGCGCCTCTCACACGCGCACGCCCCACGCAGCACGACTCAGGCATCCGGACCTTCAGCCGGGCATGGTCCGCCGGGACACAGCTTTCCTCACGCGGCTTCCCGCTCGATGTCCGGCCCCGCCGCTTATGGTGGTGGCCTGGGTAGCATTGGCCCCGTTGGCTCTATGGGCTCTATGGGCGCGCTAGGTGGCTCGATGCATATGGGCAACACGATGGGCGGCATGAACTACGATTTCTCTGCACAAACACACATGCCCCAGCAGCACCAGCAGCAACACAGCGCGCGCTACGGACCGTACCCGTCTCCACACACGCTCGGAAGCTACTCCCCCCACTCGACGCAACACGCGTCGTACACCCCGCACGCGTCCGCGGTTATGGGCGCGGAATTCGACTATCAGCTGAATTTCCCTGTCGCATCTGGTTCCGGTGGACAGCACCAGGATCATCGTCTGCACCGCAGTGCAAGCCTGGCGGCACCGCCCTCGCATATGTTGCAAATGCAGGCACAGATGCTCGAAAACCGTCACGTACAGGCGCAGCACCAGCAGCACCAGCACCTTGCTATGCAACACCAGTTCCAGCACCCATTCGAGGGCGAACCTGAATCAAGCTCTTCATCAATTGCCGGTGAGATGTATTTCCGCTTTTGATCTGATTATTCGAGTTTTTCTCTCTTCCCCCCTGCCTTTCAAACATTTGATTTCGGAAGTTTCGCATATTATCTTTCATTCTGAGTTTGTGTTTTGAAACCAACTCGGGGGTGGTTACTATTTATCGTGGGTGCTTCTCCATCAAAGCACCCTGTTGCATCACGTTGCGGTGATGCTCTGCGATGCCGTAACGCGCAGCTTATGTCCATCAAATATTATCCAATTGGTCTGTTTTTACCTCCAACGATAGCTTTTTTTTCCTTTTTTTATTTTTGTCTTTTGAGCGAATTTTTTGCTCGGAGGCATTCCTATCGCTTCTCTTCTGCGTTACCTTCTCTGCACCGCGAATTTGGACTTGGACACCGCCTGGCTTCTAATGCACGCAGCTTCTGGCCTTCCTGGGAGTTCTTTCGTTCTCGCGGCGGCACCACCCTATCCTAATATCCCTGTTTGACCAAATTATGGCCTCGCTGCCATGATGACATCGCTGTTGCGGTGCAATCGGCTGAACCATATCGAGCATTGATATTGCAGCCCCCTCTCCCCCCTTTTCCCCACCGGTCGTTCTCCCCCTGTGCTCGTCTTGTCCAGCCGCACTTCCCACCGCTTGACTCACAGCTCCGCATCACACGCGATCACGCGCAGCCTTTTGTCCCGTCCTCAAGGTCGCGGCTTTCGATCTGTGCCGAGTGCTGTTCGTCACCGCTATCTCCCCCTTTGTGGACGGCAGAGGATTCCGCCGACGCCGACCCTCCGGAAAGGACGGCTTTGTTTGCCAGGGAGTCGACGGCGTGGAGGCGTCGCGGTGTCGCGGCCGCAACCTTACACCGAACGTACAATCTGATCGATTTCGGGTGCTTCGGGGCTACTTGTGGCTCTCTTCTTTATCGGGGTGCATTTCTCACGCTCGGTGACTCAACCATACCCCGGTCAATTATTGGTCCTCTCCTACCCTTTCTGCCCTGTATTTTGGCGACGCTTTTCCCCTCTCCTTTCACCGCCGCCTTGTCTGCCCATTCAGCCCCTTTGTCTTCCATTCTGCCGTCGCCACATAGCCATGCACGTTGCTCACCTTACCTCAAACCAACCGACCACTGGCTGTGCTCTCTGCCCCTACCTCGGCCAGGTACAGTTAGGCTTTGATTAGCGTTGCCTTTCTGGGATTCGAAATCACCGAGCCCCATCCGAGAGCTTCTAGCGACCTCTGCACGCGCGTAATCTGACCAAGGAGCCGATGCGTGGGCATCGCAAACATTCCTACGCGCAACCTTGGGGGAAAGGGAGGCACACTCACACCCACCGGACTTGGCGATTTTGCTTCCGTCGGCGGGCTTTGGTCTTACTAGGTACCGTTGAGTGGGCACAGTCGATTCCCCTGGGCGACCACGTTATCCCTCCACCCCCTTTTTTCCGCGCGGCCCGTCGTCTGCCGTTGCGATTCCGGACCCGCGACTCTTTCATCTATCCTTTTATACAGTGTTCTCCAATCGATACTGAAACGCCTTTCAATTTCGCTTTACCCATCAATTGGAAGCGCTCCCGGTTACTTATGCAGACGCCTAGCATCTCTCTCAAGACCAATCTGATCTCCTTGTTTGCCTCTGGGGCGTCTTCTTTGCCTCCTGCGCCTTCCTGCCTTTGTGCAAGTCCCCCTTAATAATCCTCATATACTTTCCCCGAGCTTTCTAATTTACTTTCGACTCTCTTCGCATCAGTCATTACGCTTGTTCTGATGGTTACTAACTCGAACTCTCTCTTCAGGTGGCGCTTCCCCGCATACCGCGTCGCCGTACATCGCGGCCCCCAGTCCGCTCGGCCGTTCAGTCCCCAGCCAAGGACAGCAGCACGCGTCACTACTTGACTTTTCCTCCGATGCCTTCGGAAGCATGGGCTCCATGTCCGCCATGGGGGGTAGCATGTCGAACATGTCGCCAGGAATAGGCGGTATGGGAGTCCACGGCATCGACATATCGAACAACACCATCACCGGGGCCCAAACTGTCACCAGCTCTCCACTGATGCTCTCTGGCGACGAGTCCCTGCTCTTCCAGGGTCCGTATGCGACCGGCTCGCCACACCAGCATCAGCATCAGCACCAGCCACCAACCCGGCCGCCCTCTGGTTCGGCCTCGTCAACGACAGTTTCGAGCACGTCGAGCTCAGCGCAGGGCGTGGGGCTCAGCGACGCATTAACGGACCCTTCCCTAGTTGACCCCCACGTGCGATATTATTTCGATAGCGTCATGCCGATGCAGTATGTGTTCGCGGCGGATAAGGCGCAGGGTGTCTTGCAGAACGTATGTACGGTTCCTGAAAACAGTGATATGAACAAGCGCTCCGAGTATTGAATGTACCTAATAATGTTCCCTTTTTTTTATCTTGCCACATACAGTTGTTTACCCTCGACCCATTTGGTCCCCTGGTCAATGCTTCTTGCGCACTCGCGGCGAAACACAACAAGGCAATCCGCGTCGCACGGCTGCTCGATCCGCCAGACTCGGATCCTCTCCAATCAACTGCGCAACAGTTCTTTGATCGCGCACAGTGGCAACTTACAGATGCACTGACTCGCCGGCCTTCTATGTACGCCGCAGTCGACGCACTGGCGTCTCTGCACCTCGTTGCGTACTTCCTCATGCAGGGCGGGTCAGGCGCCTGGCAGCCGCATCTGGACGCTGCGCGTGACTGGCTCGCCCAGACGTGTCTCCCTGGGAACGAGGCGCCTCAAAGGGCGCTTGCGACAATGGACGAGACCGAACAGCTCGTGGCGAGGCTGACTATCGTACGTTGCTTAAATCCTAACGCCCGCCGATCCTGGCAATCACTTCTTTCTCGCGTGAAACTTCTGCTGACTGTCGATCCTCTTTGCTTCCCCTCTCCATGATAGTGGTACGATGTCTTCGCCGGTATCTCGCTCTATCAGGCGCCGCGCTTTCTCACAATGTACCGCCGTCTTCTCGGCGGCACAATCTCACGCGAGTCCGGCGAACAAGGCGCGGACATGGCCCGGTTCATGGGCTGCCCGGATGACGTCCTCCTCATCCTGGCGGAGACGGCCGCGCTCGCGCAGTGGAAGTCGTTCGAGCGCCAGCAGGGCACGCTCAGCAATCGCGAGCTCCTCAAGCGCGGCAGCATCATTGAGAATCGACTCCTCGTGAGCACCATCGCCGAAACCACTGGAGGTACGCCCTCGGCGTTCTTCCCAAGGAGCGCCGCGGTCGAAACACATATGCACTCGACGCAGCCGCCCAGTGAGCACAGCATGCTGCCGCCCACGACATTTCAGCCGGGACAAATCATGGACGCTGTTGAACCCCGTGCGGACACGGCGGGTGCATCGGGATCGACGGATGCGGTGTCCTCAGGGCACTCCCCGAATTTGCTTCCGTTGACGATGCCAGCTACGGCACCGTCTCCGTCGTCGTCTGTATATACTAAGAAGAATGATAACTCGCCTGTTGAAGTTCGTTCCGCCGACGCGAGACAACGTGTTGCTCAGGTGTTCCTCCACACCGCGTCCCTCTACCTCGCGTCCATCATCAATGAGCCCAGCCCAGGTATGTACACCTATGCTTGTCAAGCCGCGTCGTCTTCTTCGTGTTGCTGAACTCTTCACCAACTAGGTATTTCTGAAATAAGCAGTTCAGTGAACGCCGTCATGAACGCGCTACGAAATCTCCCTGAATCGATCACCGATCGTACACTCGTCCTGCCTTTGGTGATCGCGGGAAGCCTGGCTGAGCTTCCTGAACATTACCAGTTCATACTTGCTCGGCTTGGCGCTCGGGACGAAGCAATCGGGAACGTCCAGAGTGCCCGTCTCCTGATCGAGCGGGTACGGGCTATTCGGAACGCACACGGCGGTTCGGTGGACTGGCGTGATGTCATGCGCGAAGAACTGCACGTAGACATACTCCTAGTCTGAGGAGCAGACAAAACTATATTAAGTCCCGGTCGACTCTCGTTGCAAATTCCTGATTCCTACCTTCTCCGTTATGCAAGTCCGTAAAGATGCTGGTCACAAAGACGCATACACGCTAATCAACCGTCTTAGCCTTTGTGGAAAATTATATTAAGATAACTCACAGAATCTTTCTTATGTATGAGTAATCCAGACCCCTTTCTTGTTTAAATGTGTCTCAAGTTTCTTTCTTATGCTAGCTTTGTTTTGTTATTTGTATACCCATGCCCTGTTGTTATTAATCATGTGGTTCAAGTTCAGTCTGTATGCGATTCACCTTGTAGATAGATATCCACCTGGCCTTTGGCTGGGCAAATAGAGTCGAGTATGTTCGAAGTAGAATAGGGCCCCCTGTCGCCTGTATACCTGAATCCGATATAAGTCCGTGTCTAAAGAATTGGGTCAGATTAACTCCGTGCACGACTTATATACACAATCAAGGAGAGGATACCTTATGCACACTGAATGCCGTCGAATGATGTTTATCACCGTATATGAACCAATGTCCGCGTTAACCAAACCGGGAAGCCACGAGGTGATCGTCGCCGGAATGAGGTCGACCAAAGATAACTCAGGTTAAATGCGCTTTGGACTGAATATTTGTGATGCTGAGCGCGCCCTGGAGATATTGCGACATCTTACGGCTAGCAACGGTAAGTGTGGTACTAGCTGCAACTGTGAATGCACATTAGTAGGTTTAATCGCGGTAAAATAAGCAGACTAAAGGACGCACGGAGAAGCTATGGGAAGTATAATACTTTTTGCAATGCAAGTATGACTCGGTCGGCATACTCCAACTTGATTCAGACAAGCTCATAAGCCTTCTTGAGTTGAAGTATGTGCGGTGGGATAAGCTCGGGATGATATCGATCCTTTCAACATCGTGCTTAGCAGGAAAGCTTCCTGAGAGATGTCCGAGTCCGTTTTGGGGAGTGCGTAAGGGGCCAATGCAGGGGAGCTCGAGCGCCCTTTATATACTCGATGCCCGATGAGAGCGAGCGCCGCTGTGACGGTGGTCGGTCGTCCTTCCTGCGCGCCGACCGCCGACTCGGCGACCCGGCGAGATGGCCGAGGCCGAGAGAGCTGCCACCGGGAGTAGCGGAGGTCGATGTATATTCTATGGACGATATAGAGGTTACGCGCACCAGTTTGGGGAGCGCTGGAAGAGCTCAGAGAGAGGTGAAGATGAGGGAGAGAAAAAGGACGATAGGGCTATATACCGGTGCGACCGGGATTGAGGGCGGTTGATGGTGATGAGCCGCGGGCGCGAATCTGCTTATGTACGGATATGATTGGATAAGCGAAAGTGATGGGCGCCCCGCGGCCACGGAGCGATCACATGACGTTCTCTGGCCTCACGCGTGGTTGAACGTGGTTCAAGGCAGACTCAGACTACTATCCTTCGTACTCTACT
>JAKOPK010000177.1:0-56239 GCA_024195185.1 Coniferiporia weirii
AAAAAAAAAAAAAAAAGAAAGTGACACGTGACCACCACCGAATTTCGCTCAGCCTTCGCCTCGGTGCACTCTACAGCAACTGCGATGAGGCCGACATTAGCTTGCCTGTCTAAAGCGTCCAGGCGACCTCTGACGCCCAAGCGGGGAAACAAGGACTATTATAAAGGTCTGTCTCGCGCATGACAATGAAGCAAACTGTCTCACCGCGACGATGCTCACCGACAATACACAGGCACTCGTCAGTCCTCTTTGCCCGGCCTACGCACAGGCGCACCAGGAAAATATTTCGGCCGCGGTAACGCCCAATACCGCCTCCTTGACGAGCGTGTCCGTGTCTTTGTCGCACCTCCTATCGAGGACCTCAACAACTCGCCTGTGAGCCGCCCTTCTCATGCCCTCCATGTTTTCTCCAGTGAACTAGGATTAACTTTTCTCCTCCCCTCTCTCTGTCAGTTAAAACCGTATGTGCCGTGGATGACGCATCTTTCCGAGGCAGAGATGTACATGCAGCCATTTGGACGTCTGCCGCCCGGGGGACTCACTGGTCAAATCTACCTCGACTACGCCAAAAGGGACAAGACTGCTGTTAGTAGCGCATTGAATGCCGCAGGCGAGACCATTGAGTGAGCGTACCCTTCCTAGGGTGCTTGGTCTTCATTGTTTTCGTTCGGATACGAACCTTGTTTTCATCCCGTTGTCCTTTGCCCGGGGATAGATCAGACTCGTAACTGTAGTAGTTCGACAAGAGAACAATATTTTCTGCTGGATGACTGTATAATAAACTATTTTCAAATTAATTATACATTGTAAACACAAAACATTGAAGCAAAACAACCATTGGATAGATGTAATAGCGACCCCACTCCCGCGCCAAAATATTGACTAGCTGCACATGGTTGATATAACAAATAAGATATGCTTGTCGGGATGCATGTTGACCCAGTTCAGACAAGGGGGCCGTTCAACTCAAACCTCTGGAATCGCGCCTCTGAGAAGTAGCGAGCGCGCACTGTTCGTCCACCGAAGTAACGTCCATCAAGCTCGCGCACCGTCCTCCATGCAGCAGCCGGTCCGCCGAATTGCACGAATATACGCACTGCATCGGGATCTCCCTCCGCAGCTGGTGGTGGAGGGTCCACAACGTGCACAACGACCCGCTCGACGACGCCATTTTTTGCGCACTCATCGCCGATCTCCTCGCGCAGTTCCATGTCCTCTGCATCCTCAGGTCCAACCATGTTCGTTAAGACAACCACCCGACTCGGGTCTCCGAAACGCGCACGGTCTTCGCGTGCCTTAGCATCCTCGTTGTCATTCACAATTCGCGCGCGTGCGCCACCCATCCCTGTCACGGTATTCGGCTTGGGATTACCAGGGGCGCCCTTCTTTCCGACCTTCCCTTTACCGTCTTTACCCTGACCAACTTTCTCAACGGTTAAGGCGTTAACAATTCCCGCCCCTTCCGAGCCAAGTCCTTGACCTTCTTTGTATCCCCACCTGGCCATAATGCGTGCGGCAAACCCATGATCCGATCTAAAATGAACTTATTAACGAGTAAATTAAAATGAAATCAATGAGGTACGCACTTTTCTTCTGTCTCCTGTATTGCTTCATTTGCCACAGCCGCACCATCTCCAGTTGATGCGAGTGCAGCCAGCTTCGCCAGCCGTGCGGCAACGGCCGCCGCCGCTTCTCGACTACTCTTCACCCGAGCCTCGAACTCGGGATCCTGCGTATCACCGGAAGCACCGGCTGGGGGCGGCACAGACGGCGGCGCGAAGGGATTAAAAGAGAGCGACGGACGTTCTGATTCCACTTCCGGCTCTGACCTCGGCTCGGCTTCTGGTGTGACGTGACGTGGGACTGGCGAGGGACTTATCTGCGGCTGAGACTGGCTCATCCTCATTCGACGTAGGTATGCTTCGTCGCCCGTCTCGGCTGGTGGTAGGGCGGAGACTGTAGCCGGTCCGATAGAAATACCCTTGGATAGGGCAAGACGACGTGCGTAAGCTTCGTCCCCAGTCATCGATGAATCAACCACAACAGGCGGAGGGTTGGACATTACGACGTCCTGCCTATCATAATCGTGATGGGAATCCTCATCCTCATGCCGAGCTGTTATATGCATGAGCTTCAGATGACCCTATGATAATGTATAAATAAATACCATTTTTCCTTGGCCGCTCATCATCGTCGCTGTAAGAGTATTCGCTCCCTGAGTAGCTATTACTACTCCTGAAGCGCTTTCTCTCCGCTTGCCGCCTTTCCTCGGCAAGCCTCTCTCGTCGTTCCACCAGCTCGCGCTTCTTCCATGCCTTATATTCATAGTAGTCATTTGGACGCAGAGCACTGTACGTCTCCATGGGATCCCATGTCGGGGCTACGGGGGCATTTTTGTTCTGTAGTTCAGAAAAATGGAACAAAAATGGAATGAACATGGAAATCAGCTCAATGTCCGCAAGCCCTAAGAACATTTAAACGTGCCTTCCTCCCTTTCCTTTTCCCGCCGCCGGCATTGTTGTTCTTTCGGCGACCTGCCTTGAACCCGTTGACGTCCTCGTCAAGTACCATCGACGGCGGTTTAATCTTCTTCCCCCATCCCAAACCCGCTGGTTGCTCCGGCTCCGATGGATTTGTTGACTGCTCGGGGTCTAGGGCGAGCAGGACCGGCGGCGCTGAAATAACTGCCGATGCCGGTATGGGAGCATGTTCGATCTGAGCGCCGATGGGTAGCGCGCGCGAGGATGCTCCCGTGGGCCTTGGCTTGGCCTTGCCCCCACGACGCACTGGTGCAAACGCAAGTGCAGCGGACCAGCCTATTCAGCACCGGGTTTCACACGACGGGTTCGAATCAAATCGAATCGATTGGTTCGGAAGGGGATGAAAGGTCATGGGCAGTTTTTAATACAGTGTCTTTACGCGCTGCGGACAACAGAGGGGAATACCGGCTGTGGCTTTGCTCGCGGACGCGCCAGCGTCGGCGGTGGGCTCCGCATTCTTCGTAATTTCATTTACAATTGCTGTCGAGTGGTCGAATGTTGCGGTTGTGAAAGTAGATGCAAAAGTAGACGAGACCGAAGCTGAGGTTGAGGCGGTTTCGGTGTTGTTGTGTGCATCGAACTCTGGCTCAGTAATACTCGAAGGAGCAAGAGCACTTGTGGAAGAGAATTGGATGCCGCCATAGAGGCCGCCAGCCTTACGAGGGGGCGCAGCCATGGCGTCGTGGAAGTCGAAAGCAAAGGTAGTTGCGTTACACCTTAGGGGATGTCACACCTATACTCTCGAACCAGTGACACAGTAACCCTCACTCGACCCCCAACTTTTGACGCTCTCTCGGCAACTTTCGATGTAATTGATATTTTCTTTATAAGAACCTCTCAAAAAAGGCCGCAAGCACATGGATGCTCTTTTACACAAATGAGCTAATGTAAAGTAGGCGTGGAGAAAAGGCAGGACCAAAGGACCATCGGTCTGCACCAATGTCAGGCATCCACACTGCGCCGGACGATAGCTGGCAGGAGCCGCACGCTTTTAGTATACTCGCTTGAACGGTGGGACAGCCTTGCACTCCTCCTCGTCGAGCGTCGTGCTGATCACGTTGCGGTACTTGATCTCAACGTCCGGTTTCGAGTGGTCGCGCTGGAACGTCAATGTGTGCTTCATCCAGTTCTCATCGTCGCGCTCCGTGTAGTCCTCGCGAGCGTGAGCACCACGCGACTCCTTGCGCGCAAGTGCAGCCGTAATGGTCTGAATAGCGCATTGTTGCAAGTTGCGTAACTCAAGCGTCTCAATAAGGTCACTACAAATACCCGGTTACTTTTCATGAAAGCCTGGGATGCGCGAAAGAACTTACGAGTTCCAAATCATGCTCCTGTCCTTGATACCGATTTTATCAAAGTCCTTGTAAATTTGGGTGACTTTGTCGACACCTTCGGCGAGTGTCTTCTCCGTTCTTCAAGGGCGTCAATATGCCTTCACTCACCAATAAGAAAAGAGACAAACCTGAAGACGGCAGCATCACTCTGCATTGCCCTTTGCATATCCAGTCTCAGTTGTGCGGTGGAGATTGGACCTTCAGACGTGCTGCAAAATGCGTCGACGCTTTTCAGAACATACCCTAATCAATTGAGGGTGGAAGGACATACCGGATCTTGTCGAGGAATTCGATAGACTGCATGCCAGCGTTCTCATCAATCTTCTTGTGCGGTTTGCCAGGCGTGAGCGTGTCCTTAATGTGGTGTGCGCAAGCGCGACCGAAGACGACTATGTCAAGTAACGAGTTTGCTCCAAGACGGTTCGCGCCGTGTACAGAGAC
The DNA here is from genome assembly GCA_024195185.1 of Coniferiporia weirii. Lineage (NCBI taxonomy): Eukaryota > Fungi > Basidiomycota > Agaricomycetes > Hymenochaetales > Hymenochaetaceae > Coniferiporia > Coniferiporia weirii. The sequence goes on from JAKOPK010000177.1 coordinate 4,316, forward strand.
ACAAGCCGCCTCGCCTGCCGCATACAGGCCAGGGACGATCTTGTCTTTGCCGCTCTAGAAAAATATAGTTTGTTAATTTTCCATGCCACCAGAGCATATATCTCGAACCACCGAGCACTGACCTCGTCCACAGTCAAGACTTCGCCAGTGTACTTTGTAGGGATACCACCCACTGTGATGGTAACATAAATTTCGTATTCCGGCATGTGAAAATAGACGGGACGCACTGTTGTAGTGGACAGTCGGTAAAACAGGAATGGGCTCTTTCGTGACGTCAACGCCGGAGAAAATGGAGGCAGTCTCAGAGATACCGGGCAGACGTTCATGAAGTACATCAGGAGGCAAGTGACTGAGCTGCAAGAAGATGTGATCTTTCTCAGGTCCTACGCCACGGCCCTCGCGAATCTCAATCGTCATGCTGCGAGATACAACATCGCGAGAGGCCAAATCTTTCGCAGTCGGCGCGTACCGTTCCATAAAGCGCTCGCCTTCGGAGTTCAGGAGATAGCCTCCCTCACCGCGAGAGCCTAGCAATGATTACTAAGCAAAAATCAAGGGAAAGGAGTAAACGGAACGCACCCTCAGTAATAAGGCATCCAGCGCCGTAAATACCGGTCGGGTGGAATTGCACAAACTCCAGATCCTGTAGAGGCAGACCTGCACGAACGACCATGCCATTACCATCACCCGAGCACGTATGTGCGCTCGTACAGCTGAAGTATGCACGACCGTAACCGCCTGTCGCTAGCACAGTCTTGTGCGAGCGGAAGCGGTGCAGTGTTCCATCCTCCATGTTCATAGCCATAACACCTACACATTCACCGTCTTCCATGATGAGGTCGAGCGCGAAGTACTCGATGAAGAAGTTCGTGTTGTGTCGGAGGGACTGGCCGTAAAGCGTGTGCAAAATTGCATGTCCCGTGCGGTCGGCAGCGGCAGCGCAGCGGTATGCTTGGCCACCCTTGCCGAACTTTAGTGACTGTCCTCCAAAAGCGCGCTGATAAATCTTGCCCTCTTTCGTTCGTGAGAAGGGGACACCGAAATGCTCGAGCTATTTTGGGAAGTTGGCACTAAATCATAGAGGCTGGAGGGTCTAGAGGACGTACTTCAATAACAGAGCTCGGGGCCTCGCGACACATGTAATGGATGGCATCCTGGTCGCCGAGCCAGTCTGATCCTTTAACCTGCAGCAAACGTCATCAGTGCCGACCTATCGTGGTCCGGCCTCTGCACATACAGTGTCGTACATATGCCACCTCCAGTCATCCTCAGTCATGTTCTATAAGACATTGTTGTGAATTAAAAGTTGTCGACCAGCCAGTCGAGTGTATTTACCCCTAAGGCAGCATTAACTCCACCCTGTAAAGTGATCAGCTCTTGAGCACCGGGACAGAGACCATTGTACCAACCTGCGCAGCGACGGTATGGCTACGCGTCGGGAATAACTTGGTGATACACGCGGTGTTGAAGCCAGCCTCTGCGAGACCAAACGCGGCTCGCAAACCCGCACCACCCGCGCCGCTGTGATTTGTGGACACGAATCAGTCATGGCACGCGAAACTGCAGGGAAAACAGTGCACGTACACGACAATGGCATCATATTCGTGGTCAAATATTGGGTACTTCCCCTGAGCCGCTAATGACTGTATTGTTTGCGAAGTAAGACGAGCGCACGCGTCATGCCGAGACCTTCGCAGTACGCACGTTGACTTCCTGAGCCTTAACCGGGTTTGTCGCGACGACGCGCTGGGCTGCGGGCGAGGCGTGGAACGCGCGCACAGAGCGCTTGGGGAGCCGTGAAAGCGACTTGCGCAACATGGGCGACAGCGACGGCGGGGTACGGCGACGACGACAAGGAACACGAAAGGGTTGTGACGAGGAAAAGCGTAGGGGGATGACCGGGTCCCGTTTGGACCCGGCGCGGCTGTCAGATGATTAGGAGAACCCCGCCAATCACGTTCCCGTGATTACCCTTCATGCAGGGGGAAACCGGAACGGGTTCAAATCTACAAACTAGGTACACAACCGTAATACATATACACCAATGTAATACTAATACTAATCATAACAACTTCCACTGCTACTCGAAAACCCCCTTGCTCAAGGCGGAATCGCGCCCAAAGGATCCGTGCTCGCCTTCCGCTGACGTGACGAGCTTTGCCCAGGGTGTGCCGCGCCGTCCGGGCGAGCCAATGCGGGTTGTGGAACGACTTGCGATGTTCGTGGTGGGGGACGCGGTAATGCCGCTGTGTCTATCTTCATTGCAGTAAAATTCGAGCGCGTGTAGTTCCACGGCCCTTGCAGCACATTTCCGGACGCGTGTACGTCAGCTCCCATTGTGGCAGACCCGCTCGCGCGGCGGGGCAGTGTCGCCACCTGACCCGAGCGTTGAGCAGGGACGGGCACTGCGGCAACCCGAGGAACGGAAGGCGTACGCGGAAGAGAGGCCAGGGGGTGAGAAGATGACTCCGGGACTTGTGTCGCGGGGGTGGATATTTGTCTACGATGTTCCACTGGCACACGAGGAGCCGCTGCAGGCTCTGGTGGCCTTGGAGGGGGCGTCTGGCGTTGTGCAGGAGGCTGCTGCCTCCGATGCTGGTACTCCTCCTCTCCATATAGTCGCTCCTCGTCGATCTCGGTCGTGGTTCCCTTCAGAAGGTCGCGCACGTGCGCAAGGCTCTCGAGAGCCTCGCGCTTGCGGACTCTAATGCGCTTAAGCGCATCTGCGGCGCGATCATCACCTTCATCTTGCAAGAGTGCGTCGACTGCCAGCCCAACTGCGGTGCCCAGCTGCAGCTGTAGTGTTCGCAACGCGGCAAGTTCACGCTCCATTTCCAGGCGCGTGCGGTGCTCCCACGGAGGCCTTTCTTCTGGAGGGCGCTCATCGACGAGCGGGAAGGAGCTATAATTGGCAGTGTTTGCTGTGGGTGTACGCATTAATTGATTGGCTAGCTCTGGAATGTTTTTCTGAAAAAAGTATTTAGCGACGCTAAATAAAATCCAAAAAGTAACCTACCCGGATTTCCGAAACTGCATTCATGACGGTCTTGTTAATACCCAAACTCTCCCCTTTTTCAAGCAGCCCTCGCGCAAAGAGCTCGGGCAAGCCAATTTGCAGCTGCTGTTGTGAAGTCCGGGCCTTTGTCTCCCTGCTTGGACCCCCACGCTGCGCGTCAACGCTCATGCGGCGCGGTGGCTCGGGCCTCCGCGTGCGTGCCGGCGAGGCTACAGGTTCAGGTACATCGAGTGAGATATTCAGGAGGTTCCTGTTCTCCATCGCGATAGATGAGCCAGTGGCCGGCGTCGGCGCCGTGCATAACGCGAATGCCTGCCGCAATAAAAGCACGGCATGATGGGGACTCGTTGTGTCAGCGTTAGCGGGCGATGATGGGTAGCGGAGAAGGGATGTGAGCTGGCTACTGTAGTCGGCGGGTATGACTCCAAATGTAAATTAGATAAAAATTAAATGGTATTCCAGAGGGCGAAATCAAGACTTACGCTGGTTCCTTATGCGGATGAGCATGGCTACGCAAATCCATGGTACCAGTTCAAAAGAAATATCGCACGAGAATATGCCATCCCAGAGTAGCATAGCATCAGGAAGGCTGAACTCTCGTGTGAACAATAAGCGAAGCCAACGACTGCAAGTACAAACAAAGCGCCCAATAAAGCCTTTATAACCTTGAGGAAGTCAAAGAAAACTACTGACATTCCATAAATCTGTGGTTCAATACCGGCTTTCTGCATACCTTGCCACAATATAGGATCAGTGGCCTTCAACATTTCAGCCTGCAATCTTTGGCACGCGAGCACAATCGGCGCAACATAAGGCTTAATTTCAACTTGCCCCTCTGGCGCACCGTGGTGAAACTGTGCTTTCAACGGCGACGGCAGAGATAAAGGTGTCGGCTCGCGCCACTCGTACCACGCATTTACGCCGTTCATCACCACACTGAAAAGAGCCCAGGCGTCCGCTGCAACCCAAGTCCGTGAACAAAATTCTTCAAGGTCTGGATCAAGGTGTCCATCCGGAGGTAGTGAGTCGTAGTCAAGTGCATATAGGAGCGGTGCCAGTAACTCGTGCATGCCCTGCCGGTAGCCAATATCGGGGTACATAACGGAGTGAACGTATAATATATACGTGAGCTGGCCTTGCACGTCAGGGTCACGGAAGTAATCGAAGTCGGGGAATCTTAAAAAGGCTAAAGTGAGCTTATAGCGTCTTTATTTATACAAGAAGAAAGCGACCTACGTCCTCTCGACATCTTGGCGAATGGTCTTTCGAAGCTCAACAGCAGCGAACCACTCTTTCCAGGGATTCTACAAATACATTGAGCTCATGTTCTATTATTATAAAAAGTACTTCCGTACATCCTCGTGTAGACTCAGTGGGTTATTGCGCTGCAAGTTCGCACTTGTGCCCTCGCCGTGTCGGGGCAGCTCAGCGACGCCTGGTATACCAAAACCCTCTTCGTAGCTGCCATCCGGTGCGCGCATTTTCTCAACCAGTAGAGATGCATAGTCCTTCCTGAGAGATTTGAGGGCATCTAGAGGCGGGCTTGCGGTCGTCTGGTTCGCAGGAGGTGTTAGAGGGACCGTAGGGATCAGAAAGAGCTGCGGCGGGCACGTCAAAGTCTGTCTCAGTCATACGCAGCAAGAGGCAGCAGCGAAGAACCTTCCACGCCATGCTCCTGCCCGCCACACCAAGGGCGTCCTGGTCTGGCTCGGCGACGCGTTCGAAGAGGCGTCCCCCGAAGGCGGCATCCTTGAGCCTCGAGAGTGGCGCGTCTGAGCGGAAAAGGCGGTCGTACGCGGCGCTGGTGGGTGCGCAGACAGCAGGTCACCATTGACATCGATCAGTAGCAGCAATGGCGGTGAGCGTACGCTATGTGTTGAGGCTCCGGCCTCGCGCCGCGGTCCATGATCGCAGAGCACAAGGGCTACTTGCGTGTGTGCACCGCCGCATTCGGACGGGATCAGCCTTGACCACCGTGACCCGCGTCGGGCTCAAAGCTCTGTCGCGTCGGCAATAATGTCGTCGACATACCGCCCAATAGCGCCCATCCTCACCCAGCGCGACCTTTATGCGCAGCCCGTCACTGCGCTCGCGTTCGACCCCGTCGCGGATACCCTATGGACCGGCGACAATGCCGGCAACATTGTCTCCTTCTACGGCACCCATGGCACGCGCGGCGTCACCTTCCCCGTAGGGGGCGACCTTTCGGTCAAGAAGTTACTCGTCGGAGACAAGTATGTACGTGCCCTGGGCACTGCTGGACGCGGGGTTGGGCAGTGGAGCAAGGGCGGGATGAACCAGTGGTACTACAGGTGAGCCGCCTGTGCGATGCTTAATCCATACCCCCTGCAGTGCGCATTAATCCCCTACGCCGGCCAGATCACTGCACACAGCGACGACGTTCTCAAATTCCATCAGCGCATCTCCAAATATCGCTGTATCTACAAGCGTCCCAGAACTTGCTCTTGTGAACAGCTCGACTGGGGCGCTCGTCAGACAGTGGTCTGCTCCATCTCTTATCACGCATCTCGTGTCCTCCCATACCCTGCTCATCTCTGGCTCTGCGGATGGATATCTGCGCACGCACGACGTTCGCGTGGGCAAGAAAGGTGACTTTGCCGAGTCATTTGTGAAAGCGCATACAAAAAGCGTACAAGGCCTGGAGGTCAGCGGAAACCTTGTGTTCTCCATCGGCTGGGGAGTAAGGTTCGTAGTTAAAAACCAATAGCCACAATCGATTTAAACCCTCCGAACGAGCAGACAGTCGCGCCCCTTTCCTGAACCTCTCGTCAAGGTCTACGATTTACGTAGCTTCAAAGCTCTACCGCCGGCTTCCTTCTCTGCTGGGCCAGGCTTTATCAACATCCTCCCACGAAGATCTTCAAGCGTCGTTGTAACTTCTACAAGAGGCTTAGTAAACATTGTAGATACCTCTAACCCGGGGGATGGAGGTGAATTCTACCAGGCACGTCATCTAACTGAATATATGCGCCCCTTTCTTAATCGAGTCTCTTGCAGCTGGATATCCCTTCGTATGTCAGTTCCGTCGCTATCTCAGCAACGGGTGTATATCTCGCATTCGGAGACGCGGATGGCACTATACACCTGATGACAGCGGCCGATGAAGAGGGGTCGCTGCCGTTCAACGGATTCGATGGTCAACCTGTTGAGTGGCCAGACGTCCCAGAACCGGTGCCCGACTTCGAATGGACAGACACCACGTAATGTCCTTTCTTTGAGTCGCTGTGGCCAACCATTCACTTGCGACCAGTCCCTTAAACTCCATCGGTATCCCCTACTACGATACTCCGCTACTCTCCTCCTGGACGCCCAAGTTCATACCTTCAAACCTCGCATATCCCCCACCCCCGAAGATTCCTACGCAGATCGAAAACTCGATCAAAGTAAATGAGTTCGTCGCGTACGCGACTATGCCGAAGGAACTACAGGGGAGACGCAACGTAGTCCTCTCGGGTTTAAAAAAGGATACGGCCAGGTTCAGGAGCGGAAGGCCACGTTCAGAACAGGTAGGTTGACATGTCTCTGCGGAGCCGCTATCCCTGAAATATATGTATAGCTTGAGCTGGAAGCCCCAATTTCAGACATCACGGAAGACATTCCACGTCCATATCGTGAAGTCGTCATCCAATACTCTAAATTTGGTGTAGAGGACTTTGATTTTGCGTACGCTGGACTAAGTCCTCGTTATGATTTAAAATAAGCTGACGGAATGTTACATAGATTTTACAACAAGACTGAATACAGCGGGCTGGAATCACACATTGTGAACTCATACACAAATTGTCTAGTTCAGAGCCTGCATTATTGCCTGCCGATCCGCCGCCTCGCTGAATCACACATCCTGACCAACTGCAATCGCGAACATTGTTTCCTCTGTGAGTTGGGCTTTGCTATGCGTATGCTAGAAGATGCGCGGGGCGTCAATTGCCAAGCGAGTAATTTCTGCAAGACCATTGGTGCGCTCGTTCAAGGTAAGGGTCGAAAATTCCAATAGCAAAAACTTTACCCTAATGATATTGCCCCATAGCGCACAATCAAATTGCCTATATTGACTTCGGAAAGCCCGCACACAGCTATAGCGACACGATTCAGGGCTTCCACAGATTCCTGCTCGACCAGCTCAGCTCGGAGGGCAATAATTTCCCGAACAATCCGCTCATCGTGCCCGCAGAGAATGTATCACCTTCGATGATCGCCGCGCCGGTCACGCAGCTCCTAGGTCTCGACGCGAAGACGAACATCTATTGCAATAGCTGTAAGGGTCGGAGGCAGAAGGAAGGTATGACGCACGTTGTCGACCTGATATTTCCCAAAGCGGTACACCCTTATCCTACTATTTCTAGTGGGGGCTTGCTGACCAAACTACCTTGGCACAGAGTGTAACCGGGCCTACCCCACTCCCCGATTTTTCAACCATTGTTCGAGATTCACTGCTACGTGGGAGCGCATATAAGGCGACTTGTCCGCTTTGCAAGCAATTCTCGACGAATGAGAGCCGCAAATCGATCCCGAGTGCCGACCTTCCCCCAGTTCTTGCGCTTAATACCTCAATTTACGAACCGGGGCTCGCGACACATCGCCTTTGGCTAGACACCCGCCATCGCCATGGCACATTCGTGCGGCCGCGTATCGAGATCCGCGGTCAGGTTGATGGTGTCGATGAGGCAGAGGTCGTACAGTATGAGCTTCGTGTGAGTGACCAAGTACATTTTTGCGAGCAATTTAAAAAAATGTTTTTAAGTCAATGATTGTCGAGGTTGTCCCGGAAGGGAAGAAGTATGGGCACCTTGTCTCTATTGTGAAAAGTCAGTCCATCCATTTTATACTACTATTCACATTCCTGAACATGAGGGCTCTTTTCTAGTCCCTAAATCTGAGAGACGAGGGCTGTCAGGCCCATGGGTAGTTTTCAACGATTTTGTTGTCACAAACGTCCCTGAACGCGATGCCCTCGGCTTCCCTGGCATTTGGAAGGTACCTTTTGTTTCAATTCTCCCCTAAGGACGGTGGTTTGCTCACTGCAATGGTATGCTCAGGTCCCAGCCATACTGTACTACGAAAGAGTAGACATGCGTAACAAGCTCAATCACAAGGACTTACCACAGGAGCTTGACTTATCTATTCTGCAGCGAGACATAAACATATCCATGTAGGATGACACTCTTTGCAGAGATTAAAAACCGGTTACTGAATTATTTTGACTCAAAACACATAGCAACCGTAACAATGCTTCTATTAAGCACGAGCTATTAGGTACAGATGAACTTCCTCGCCCCGGGACGATGGTCGCGATCGATGCGGAGTTTGTCTCAATGCAACAGGTTGCGTCCTTCCCATTCGTTTGTGCATTTGTTCTTACTTTCGATTAGGAAGAATCGGAGTACCGATCGGATGGGACAAAGAAAGTTCTCCGACCCGCCCGTCTGAGTCTCGCGCGCGTCTCCGTGCTTCGTGTGACTGATGGGCCAAAACTTGGTGTTCCTTTCATTGATGACCACATCCACACTAGCGAGGCGATCGTGGACTACCTCACCGAGTACTCCGGTATCAAGTGTAGGCTGTGTTCCTTATGTGGATGATTCTGGTTAAAGTTCAACCATGTCACAGATGGAGACCTGGACCCTCACCTGTCAAGACACACACTCGTGCCACTAAAGATGGCATACAAAAAGCTTAGGCTTCTCGTGGATCTAGGATGCGTTTTTATCGGACACGGCCTCAAAAAGGACTTCCGCATAATCAGTTCGTTACCCTTCACCCCTTCCGCATATATGCTTAATGCTCCTGTTTTGTTCGCGGCTATCAGACCTATACGTGCCTCCGGATCGGGTACTCGATACCGTCGACATCTATTTCATCGAGGCACGCCAACGGCGGCTTTCGCTACGTTTCCTATCGTGGGTCGTTCTGGAGCAGAACATTCAGACGGGCGAACACGACTCTATCGAGGACGCCCGCTGTGCGTTGCTCCTTTTTCGTGCTTTCCAAGAGTACGAAGAGAAAGGCATCTGGGATGAGAGACTGGAAGAGCTTTATCGTGAAGGCAGACAACATGTAAGTGCTAATACTGGGGATGGGAAGAACGTTCGCTCAATTGGTTATCGTAACAAATGAAACAGAACTGGAAACCACCACAACCGCCTACCCCTACGCCGCCGCCCCTCCAGAACACCCCACCTGTTACCCCTTCCGCGCAACTCGGTGCAATACCAATGCGTCACCCAAGTGGTATGCTACCGAGTACGCTATTGCAGGCGTTTGCCACAGATTTCCGCACTCAGGGTATGCATGTGCCTCGACACATACCGTCCAACTTCGGTGTAGGTCCAATGGGTGGAGGCGGGAGCGCGGGCGGTTCCTTCCAACCGAACTGGCGGCGTTCACAACGGTGAATGGAAAGAGCGAGCGGAGAGGCACCAATTGCGAAGTATGCTGGTCGGTGTTATGTATTGTAGTTTTGCATGTGCTGCGTGCTTCCCTTCTGTTGAATGTACTCACAGTTTGTACTTTTATAAATGTAGAAGAACCGATGTTTTACAACAAAGCTTTTGGGGAGCAAAGGAGGATACAGATAATGATACAAATGACGGGAGCACCGCGAGTATAAATCCAGATTCCGGAGGACCGACAGTCACTATTTTTGTCCTAAACACTGCTCGACAACATTCAGAAGTGCCGGGTTCTCCAGTGCTGCCGCTACTCGCTCTTTATCGTTCAACTGCTTATTTACTAGGAGGAGCAGTAAGCAAATATGGTCAGAACTGGGTATATGCGCACTCACAAGCGACCTCGGTCTGATGTGATCCAGGCTTCACGCGGATATCGACTTTGAAGCGATGTGGGAGCGTCCGCATGAGGCGCACGCGAATCGAGAGACCTTACAGGGTTTAGCTTTATTCGAGACGGTGGAAACATTCAATGGGCTCACCGATGAGCGTCGACGCGCCGCAGTGTGGTACGGTGGGTGTAAACTCGACGAGGACATTGTTTCCGTTCACCTCAACTTGCGGCGCCGATACCACAGCGAGCTGCTCAAGTGTCAGGGGATGTTCTGGGTCATAAACAGTCCTGATATGTCCTGTACCATGACGATTAGCACAGTCAAAACAACCAATTAGAGCACGGTGCAACGTCCATACCATATATCTCGTCCGAGTCAATTGCTTCGACCTCATCCTCGCTTCCGGTGCTCGTCGCCGAATCCTCGTCGTCGATCCATAGCGAATGGGATACGGATGAAGAGTTGGCGAGCCTCGATGGCTCAAAAACCGTTGGGTTTGCATTATACATTTCGGTAGGCATGATGGCGGACAGTTCTAATCCTGAGTAAGTAGCAGTAGTAAGCAATTCAGTGACAAGGTCAGACCGTGACTAGCTCTGTGACTGCAGCAGAATAACGTTTTCGCAATTAGTCAGAAGTCCTTTTTAGCGTCACATTTAAGTCGGAGTCTAAAGAACGCGCGCGCCAAATCACGCGACTAGCAACAAGCAGCGTGATCTCTGGAGATCTCCAGAATCTGAAGTGCATACGAGCAGCGTACTTAGAGCGAACGCTTGCAATCGAACGTGATGAGCGACCAAGACTTAGAGGCGATTCGTGCGGCGAGGCTTCAACAACTTCGTCAAGAGGCTTCCGCTGGCGCTTCATCACAAGGTGTGCCCGCAGGCGGCAATGACCCGGAGACGGAGGCGAAGCGCGCGACCGAAGAGCAGATGCGGCGAGATCTGCTGGCTACCGTGCTCGACTCCAAGGCACGCGAACGACGTGGGTGCCATTTGCCAGATAGGTGGCTTTGCTCGTACCCACGACTGACCGGCGTGCATCATTATTTAGTTGCACGAATAGCGCTGGTTAGCCCGACACGATCTACTCAGATCGAAAGCATACTGTTGCGCATGGCCCAGAGCGGTCAGCTGCGAGGACGTGTGGGAGAGGATCAGCTCATTAACCTTTTAGAACAGGCGAGTGTTAGCAACTATCGTTATCCATGGAGGCTAATTTGGTGGTGTGTTCACTCAGGCTGAGGATGCGAAGTCAAAGTCAGGAGCGAAGGGTGCTATAGTGGTAGGAATCATCATCTTATCGCCGCATGCACTTTTTTAACGTCCGTATTTCTCTACTCTAGTTTCAGAGACGAAAAGAACTCGATGAAGAGAACGATGACTTTGATTTTGACTTGTGATATTTCCGTCTCTTTGACCTCAACAACTTGTATAACAGCAGCATGAAGAATTAATGTGCTCAATCACACCTGAAGGCGGTCGACATATTTTCTGTACAGCCCTTTGTACATTGTTGCGATGATTTTTCGATATCACGCGTGTATGCTAATTGTGACCAGGATTCTGAAGATGTTCAAGCACTCCGCTCGTGAGCACACTGTTTCGAGGTACGCACGGATCAAGCTATATCGAGGCAAATTGCAGATGACTGAAAGCTGAAAATTCAGATGAAGAAAGGGACGACAGTGGGCGGAGGATCAACGCCTGAGCGCCAGTCGGAAGACTCGGAACTGTGAACTCGACCGGATCTGCGGATACGGGGATATGCCCTTGACGAATCCTTGTAAAATGACCTGGATTCGATGGGAATACTGCGACAAAGTGATTGAGGGAAAGACGCTCGTATCCGCCTTAGATCCGATTCTGTACCAGCATCTACCTTCTCCAGATTCTATGCACGTCCAATGCTCACTTCTTGGGAAGAGAGGGGGAGATTGCTGCCATTAGGTAAAACTGTGAGCAATTAAGAAAAGTCGGGCCCGGGAATACGAAGGTGAAAGCCCGTGTAAGAGGGGCAGTAACGGCTGGACAGCAAGAGGAGAGGGCATTGTTACGAGGACTCGAAAGATAGCATTTTCATGATGCTAATAGTTGTATGGTGATCTGACTTTTAGTATTTTGCGTTTCAAGAGGGTCATCAGCCGGCGCGAAGGTCAGCAGAAGATACGCGTATGCAAACAATTTGATGGAGGGCTTGTTTAAGCTCGAAGCTGTGATTTTGCGTATTAACACGGCCTCTGTAGTTCCCGGGCACCAGTCCAGGTTTCAGAGTAAAATAGGCCCGACGGGAGAAATTTTCCATCGCAAGGCAGGTCGCTGAAGAAAAAGCTGAGCGGATCTGCTGGGGCTCCGACGCTGGGACTTTTGGCAGTACACTCTGGTGGCTGTGGGACGTGCCGGTCCCTGTTAAGGAAATTGTATAAACACGTACAAAGGGTTACTCGCGGCCACTCATTTCTTCCTGTACACCGCGTCGTCTTTGATCTCCTCGCAACCTCGCACCCCTTCACTACTTTCTCCGTCTGTCCGCCATGTCCTTGCCCAAGCTACACCCATCTCTACCTGCGCCCGTCATCCATAACAGCTATATGCCCACTTCCCAGTCGAAATCACACGTGCTGGCCGGAGTTCAGGACGCGTACTGGAGCGATGAGGAGGCAGTAAGCCCCATTTCTTGTGGCACGCCACTTCTTTTTGCCATGGCACTTACAACTCAATTCAGGAGGACGCAGAATGTCCTCTGTGTCTCGAGGAAATGGATGTCTCGGACTTGAATTTCAAGCCCTGTCCCTGTGGTTATCAGGTTAGCTTTCTGCATACAGTCCCAACAACAGCGCCTATAACGCGTTTCCATAGATCTGCCGTTTTTGCTGGCACCATATTAAGGAGAATCTGAATCGCCGCTGCCCGGCGTGCCGTCGTGAGTACTCAGATGAGGCGGTGGAATTCAAACCGATCAACAAGGAAGAGTATGCTCTACTCCATTATTTAGCTGTGCCCCTGCTCAACGTTATGCTATTCATAGTCACAAGCGACTTACGCAGCAGAAGAAGCAAAGGGAGCGCGAGCGCAAGGATCTCGACACCCTTGGGAGACGTCATCTGCTCAACGTGCGTGTCGTTCAGCGCAACGTGGTTTACATTGTTGGCCTCGGGTCACGCTTTGCAAAGGAGGAGGTAAGAGCTATAAAGCATTCTTCTGGGTCCATCTAATGGATGCGTTTCAGTTGATCCCAACGCTTCGGTCCAATGAGTATTTCGGACAGTACGGGAAGATCACGAAAATTCTACTTGTGAAGCGAACACCTCCGGGAGGGCGACCACCTATCTTGGGTCTGTACATAACGTATTACCGGAGAGAGGACGCTGCCCGCGTAATCGGAGCCGTCGACGGGACGCCTTCACCGAGTGGCGGCGGCGACGTCATGCGCGCAAGCTATGGGACCACTAAATATTGCATTGCATTTCTGCGTGGTGTATCGTGTACGAACAATGGTTGCATGGATCTCCATGAGTGGGGCGACGAAAAGGACTGCTTCACGAAGGAGGACCTGACGACCCTGTGAGTATGGGCTCTTCGTGACTGAGATAGCGTACTGACTCGTCTGCTACGCAGGAAACATACCATGAAGGACACTGAAAGTCGGCAAAGGACTAGCAAGAAATCAGAGGATAGTGGTGGGTATTAAGTTTCAGTCTTTCTTTATATTGATTGTCTCGATCTTTTTTGCTGACCCTTTTGTAAGGCGGTCTGCCACGGACGGCGGGTTGGGGTCAAAAGCCTACGTTGGGAAGTTTGACTACGCTAAACGCGAGTGGAACATCTCCTGCTCGGGCTACGCGGAGAGGACATCGGTCTACTCGGTCGGGTACAGCTGGGGGTGAAAGTCGCTTGCAAGCTACCTCCTCAAGTAGACAGCAGGTGCCACAGGATCGCAAGCCATCAACGAAAACGCCGTCTCAGGCTTCTTCGTCTCGGCCGTCGACTCCTGCGCTAGCTTCCCTGCCGCAGCGTCCTATTACTCCTGCACCGGCCCTTCCTAGCGCTAAGCCACAAAAAACACGAAAGGACTCGCAAAATCCTCTGCCCCCACGTTCGCCCACGTCTAGTATTGCCGTGGAGTCTGACTTAGGCTCATCAGAAGCTGTCTCGGCTTCGCCAGCCTTATCAGCGCCTAGTGCAGTGTTCATGCCAGCTCCGACGCCAAATATCCCTCCTGGCCTCCCTGCACCCCCTCCTGGCTTAATGACACCACCTCCCGGACTCTCTACGTCATCTGCGGTGCCTAGCCCTTCGTCTTTGACTCGCGAGGCGTCAGCTTCTTCCTATCAGATATCGACTCAAGCTCAGGCATTGCTTGATGATGTCAGGAATCGCCGGGAGTTATCCGCTCCTTCAACGCCCTTCAGTCCTTTCCCTGATCTTGACCGTACATTGCAGAACCTAAGCGGAGGCGATGGCGAATCGGGAGGGTTTAATTTCAATCTGGACCCGAAGCTTGCCGTTGACGATGATCATTTTGATGCTTCGCTCCCGGAACTAGATAGTGGTTCTGCATTGTCCCTTGCGGGAGGCTACTTCGATCCTTTTTCAAGTGGGCATCCCGATGGTCATCCGTCACAGTTTGGAACGCCACCTGGTCTCACATATTCTACCAACCCGCCAAGAGCATTCTATGAGACCTTCAAGGCCCCACAGATGGAAAGGACGCCCTCAGCACCATCTGGCTACACGGGGTCATTCAATCCATTCGCGGAGTCTTCGGAGGCAGCACATTCTTCTGGTCAGAGACCGCCTTCTGTCCAGGACGATGATCCTTCTCGTCGCATGTCTCGGTTCGGATTTGCGCGTGAGAGGCAAGGATCAATGGGGTTGTCATTATCTGTGACTTCTTCTCCGCTTCTGAGCGCGAACACATCACTTTCTTCATTGTCTTTGTCTGAGAACCCGAATCCACCGTCGGCAGCTAGTTCACACGCACCCTGGCCGTTTCAAAGGCATCACGACTATGGACCTCCGCCGGGACTTGGGTTACCCGCTCGTGTGGCTACGCCAGGTTCGGCGCGTGGTTCGCCGCTGGTACCTCACGCACATGCACAGACGTTGCCACAATCAGTGCAGTCCTCTCCTTATATACCGCAGGCCTCTCGTTTTCAGCCCTTCGACGTGAGCGCGAGTGAGGCGTCGCTGAAGGATATGCTCGGTATAGGGCGAGACCGCGGGCATACAGCCCGCGCAATGGCTACTGGTAGGATAAAATTATATTCATCACCTTAACATTTTAATGACTGGATGTCTATTGCTTTCCCTTCACATTAACTCTACGATCTTTCCCGCAGATAATAATCCTCACGCTATGCGTTTATCAACGGGAACGCCATTCCAGGATCCTGCAATAATGTCCTCCGTCCCATACATGTCACCACCTCCCAATGATACCGGGGGATTCGGCTCGGTTATGGCAGAAAGTGGATATTCGCCTCATCTCCCGTTAAGCAGACCGCCCGGCCTTCCATTCCAACCGCCGCAACAGACGACGGTGCAGCCTGGCCAGTCTATGTATGGACGACTTCCTTCGCCTATGATCCTAAACAACGCGCCCGTGTCTTCGTCTGGTGTTATGCAATCGCAGGGTCATGTTCCAGAGCATTTGGGTACGTCTTTAAAACTTACTGTACTGCCTAGTTCTTTCTCCACGAGCCATGCTTTCGCAGCACGGAAGTTGTTACTGTCATGAATACATGCTGTGCGGGTTGCTGCGGCGGAAGACTTCCCTCCTGCAGCGTGCTCCTCAACCGAGCCGTTGAGCGTGCTATCATGGCTCTTCCGTCTTCCTTTTCTCTCCTAGGCTTTATGAGTAAGATGGGAGCTTGTACTAATATGTTCTTTACTACTTTGGAGCAGCTTCCATTTCAGCTCCTTCTGTGCCTATTCCCTCACCTACACCAGTCCCCGCTCTGGAGTCTTCGTCTGGATCATCTCCGATGCTCTCGGCTGCCGATTTCCCAGCTCTTCCGACAACAAGCTCTGATCCTCATTCACATTCACGTACTCCCCAAACAAGCCAGCAGCCGCATATTCTTGTTTCTGCGACAAAGGATGAAAGAGAGCAGTCCAAATTGGACCGAAAGGCTGCGAAGAAGGCTGCTGCTGCGGAAAGGGCAGCTGAGCGGGAGCGCGTGGCGAAAGAGAAGGCCGCGGAAAAGGAACGCGTTGCCAAGGAAAAGGCTGAGGAAAAGGAGCGCGCTGCGAAGGAAAAGGTTGAGGAAAGGGAACGTCTTGCGAAGCAGAAGCTGGAGAAGGAGCGTATGACGAGGGAGAGAGCTGAGCGCGATGCGGAAAAAGAGAGGGTGGAGAAGGCGAAGGTAGAGAAGGAAAAGACGGCCGCACAGCGAAGAATTGAGGTGGAGAAGGCGATTCAGAGCAAATCGTATGGACAACCAATAAGCAAACAGGAGCAGTCCAATGCTTCTGCAAAGGCGGTGACATCCCGATCTTCCGCCTCCAAGGCAGCTGCATCTATAACGGTTGAGCCGGCTTCGCCATCGCCCATTTTGTCAAAAATGCCGAAGAAAAACAAGCCCACTACGAAGCCCATAAAAATTCCCAAGGATGAAGATGTCCTTCAAGACCTCCAGTCGAGCGTGCCTTCTGCGGTGACCGTGAATTCGGATACGCCACAGCTTCCGAACGCAAAATTGCCTAACGTTTCCGAAATTGTGCATGCAGCTACTGAGGCAGAAGCAGCCGCCAGCATCTTGACGCATGAGGTAAACGATAATATGCCTACGACCAAGCCCAAAACTATTGCAGAGCTACTGAGGGAGATTGACGTGGAGAAGGGCCAGTACTATTTGGACAATCATCCGTTTTTCGATCTGACGAAGATCAACCCCGCTACGAAGATGTCTTTGGACTACGGGACGATGGCCCGTGCGTTATCTGCATTTCCGGCTGGTGGGGGATCCTTCGCGGATAATGCGTCAACCCGTCTAAATGATAAGACTGTCGCATCATTCCAGCAACTTCTCGAGACCCTGACACAGACAATGTCGGACTTGGTGCAACTCCTTCCACAGACAACGTGGGGGTCCATTTTCGACGTCCTAAGCCAAGATTTAAGGGACCTGAAGCGCGAGTACTCACTGCGCAGCTCGACATCGTTCGATGGCCTTGTGCACGATGATCTACCTGAGGATGCGGACGACGATGACGAGTTTGATACTGACCCGCCGACGCCTACAATGGACAAACGCGCGAAATGGATGGAAATACAACTCGCGAAGCTTGAGGAGTTGCATCGCGACGTGAACGCGGCTGCAGTGCGTGCGATTCTCGCTTCGAATGACCGTGGCTGGGACGCGCGTGGGTTCCTTCCGCATGCGGGTAATACGCTAGCACGCTTCGAGCAATCTGGGCTTGTGGAAGAAGATGGACAGATGCGCCCGATGACGCTGGACGAACTGGAAAAGAAGTTAGTAGTTGCGAGAGAAGTGGCGGTATTTGCGGAAACTGAGATGAGGGAGGCTATGCAGGCCATGCAGGCCTTGAAGCCGTAGGCGTGATCTGACGGGGAGGCAGTTCTCTTTGTGGTTTGTGGTAGGAGGCGCTTCGCGTATGCAAGTACAAACGAGATAGTTTGATGTTCTAAACCGTCCGTGAATCAAGAGGGAATTTGTGTCGCGCTAGACGTGGCTGACTTGAAAGCAAGCGGTATATAGGCTGACGGGGAGGTGTGGCTGGCATGCCTCAATCCTATATCAACACGGACGTTTGTCCATGTCTAGGCTACGATTCAAATTCTCTACGTTCCTTCCGCCCGGGATGGCTGTCTATCGAAATTCGCACCCACTCCGCCGTGCTGTAGCTTTCGTCTTCGTTCTCTTTGCCGGTCTGGTCCTCCTTAAGAATATAAGCCTCAATGTGCGTCGGCCGGACGCTTCCAACCCGCCTGCAGCGTGCGACAACTCTACATTGACTGCTGTTCCAAATGGCAATTTTGAGGATGCGCCCGAAGGCGACATCGAGTTTGAGATCGCTGGGTATTGGAAGGAGGTCCGCGCAGAGCTCGGTCTGGCGCCTCTCCCCGACACCGCTAGTGTCGTACCGCCCTTTCTGGCCAGCTCGGACCATTCTGACGAGAGGCGCGGACGGCGCCTGGGACGACTCAATCCCGCTCTGCGACGTAGACAACCTCCGTCCTCGATAACGGGCTTCGGATTGGTTGAGCAAGAACCTGCCCGCACCGCGCGTGCGGACCCCGATGCCGTCCCCGAAGTTCCTGTCTACATGCCCGACGGGGAGGAGAACGCGCCGCGGATGTCCGTGAGAGCGCTCGCCGCGTCCTTCCGCGCGATCGCGGCGCAATCACTCAAGCCGCAGCCTCGCAGGCCCGCTCCGGGCCTCCGCCGTCGCCGCTTGGGTATGCAACATGTTCACGGAGTACGAAAACCAAATTAGGCTGTATGAATAGGATGAGTTACGGACAACGCTAATTAATATTAATATATTTGGAAGGTACATAGCAGGCCGGAATGCAGGCTCCGACAAAGAAGGCTTGGTTTGTATTGATATTGCAACTGTGCCACTACTACACTTGTATGAAGGGACTCCGTGCGACGAAATTTTTCCAAGGGCGTTGTAATGCGTATGATAATCAGATTCTGGCCAAGATACATTGTGAGCGTAATATTGTGCTTCTCTCAGGACCATAACAATGAATGATGATAGTACTAAGTATGCGATGTGAATATGCCCATGGTTAATCTCCCAAATCAAATGGAAACAAAATGAAAAGATTCTCAAGTCAGAAAACAAGGGACAACCCAACCTGTGTCGTGCCTGAGCGGAAGTAATTCAAGTGGACGCGTCATCTGGTTCCACCCCACATTTTCCTTTCTTCCACGCGACAAAGTCGTCCAATAAACTGGGCCATGCCTGCCGATATTCAAGGTCAAGATGCCATACTAAGCAGGAACGAAACAACTTACTCCATCGCTATCATAGCCGTCAAGCGAGGGCTCAACTGTCTGGCAGAACTCCTTCATCTGAATTGGAGATGTATGAGCGAGTACTTCATGAACATAGAGACACGGAATAACGTACCATAGTCCATAAGTCCTTGTTGACGCCTTTGTACGTCCCCTTCTCCTGGAGAAACAGGTCAATTACTATATCCTATGATGGACAGATATCCACTTACATTAATAAATTCGATGACTTCTGACATGATCGGATACGTTGGAACTAAGACTACTGACCACAAGGCCAAAGCAAACTTGTAAAGATAAAGTTAGCACGGGAGTCAGTAAGTGGACGAAGAGCTCACCTCCATGCTTATATTACGTGATTCTCTGCAAATAAAGCACGTCAATAAGTGTGAATGGTGGGATTAGCAGGAGGTGGAGAGCTCACTCCTTCTTCATCAGCGTGAATAAAAACACGTAAAACTTTGAAAAAGCAGCCTCGACGTTCGCAACATAACCCCAGTAACGATCCTTTTTATACTTGTCGATGACGGACTGGGAAGGCCTTGACTTTATGCTTTTCGAAATGGACTGTGTTGCTGGTCGGGGTGGGGGCGCCTTCCGCAGTATAAGGAGGTCCTCCAAATCAACGAGCACCGCAGAGAGGGACTGAACGTTCCTCACACTAGCGCACTTCAGCAAGGGGAGTAATGACACAAGCAAGCTTGAAAGACACTCACCCTAACACCTCCAACCCCTTCATCCAATCTTCCCTTGCGAAGGAGCCCAGTTCTTTTGCGTCTAGTTGCCACGCAAGCAATAGTGGGCGGGCACCATCCATCGGAACGTCTGCTGCTGAGTACAGCCGCTCCAGACCTTCCGCGTTCATGATGTCAGGCTCTTCGGGGTCGGCATATGCGTCGAAGAGTTCCCCCCCGCCCGCTGCAATCGAACGCGAGGCCGCTACTTGTCCCCCCACTTTGGACTTACTATGCCCGGTTGTACTGTCGCCGTCGTCGTCGCGATCATCGCTGCGGGTTGCCTTGTCAGAGATGCACCATGAACAAAGAGGCATGCGTGGACAAGCTGGATCCCAAACAAAGCGTGCGGAGGAATGATGAAAGCGGAAGCGTGGATAAATTTCGGCCTTATATCCGCCCCGCTGGACAAAGGTACAGCGACGGCCGAGACGATCGGACGACAAGTAGCGTCGGCGTCGGCGACAATGGTGCCGCCACAAGGCAGGCTAAGCGGTGGCAATAATTAAGGGCACCACGTGGATGTCACGTGTAGCTAATTTTCCTCAACGCGACGCGTTCTCCCGAGGAAAAAATAGGACGAGTAAAGTGCTTACCCTTTGGATGGCCCGGCAGTAGATGTTGCCCCCCTCGTCCGCTTCGTGCCCTTCTTGTCCTGAAAAAAGGTTTTATGAGCCCCCCATTTTTCGGGAAAACTAATACTTTGGCTTACTGAAGACAAATCACTTGAGACCTGGTCAGCACAATTCGGTGGGCTAGTGAATAGGGAACGTACGTACAATTGTATCCCTAGTGAGAAAGGCGGGCATTACCCTGAACGGTCACGATCAGATCCCAGCTAACTTTCCGAAGCAGAAGAGGACGTACTTCTTGACCGCCGGCCCTGGAAGGTGGTCAACACGGGCCGAGACTTATGTGCGATGACGGTGCTTACGCCGCCTTCCTTTTCCTGCCAGCCGGGGCAGTCGTCTTGGGATTTGTTAGACAGTTTCTGCGCGCTTATATGGCCAACGTACCTCATCTCTGCAATGTCATGCATAAGAACGGACAGCAGAATGAGGGCGCATAGAACTCACAACATCAGACAGTTTTAAACGCGTGCCATCCTGGTGAGCAAACCAGAAGACGAGACCATCACTTCATAAAGCTCACCTGCTACCATAGACGCATTGGAGTCCCTCGTACGCGTTGATTTACGCGTGGCCCGTGCAGCGCTTACAGACGCAGAGTCCTCGGCGTCCTGAGTAGCCTTTTTCTTCTGCAACAGGGGTGATTTCAGCTACTTGCGAGAAGGGGAAAGCGAAAGGAGCTCACTCTGGGAGGCATGGCGTGAAGAACAACGAAGAAAGATGTGGTCTTTCAGATTTTGACGGCGGCCCAGTGCTACGCGGGAATTGCGGCAATGCCGCTACTTGCTACGACGCTGTCACATTCTGTCACACCTCAGGTACCGTTCACACTTAAACGCCTATACTCGGCAATTGCCGTGTTTCCTATTTCCCGCAAGACTCGTCTGCATCGTCTGCTTCGAACTGTTTATTAGGGCTTGATGAAAACCCTCGTCGGGTCCAACGCTCGTGCTTTGCTTACATTCCACCACATTCTATCATCCAAGAAAAAGCGCGTTATCTGGCAATCCTCACGCGACTTGAGGCTTGCAGGGATATGCAAAGTTGGTTATCCTGGTGTTCTGGCTGTGGAGGGAAGCGAAGAAAGTGTTGGGCGCTATGTGCGGGAAATTAAGGTGCATCAGACTAAACTTGTGTACTTTCACAAAGCTTAGTGTCATATCGTTCGGCCCGTCCATTCACATTGTACTGTTGCAACCCTACCAGTCCCTACGCTGGGCGTCCTGCGTACTCGCAGATAAGACCACTGGCATCAGCGATTCCGACCTTAAGATGTCTGAGCAAACCGATGCTACAGAAAACGGCTTAGTAATGGTGGAAAAGATGAACGAAGTCGGCTCCTTTATGCGTCGTGCAGGGTTGGAAGACTGGTGGAGGAGGGCAATGGGATACATGAAAGGTAGCCAAAACGATTCACTTGGCAAGTGAAGTAAGGAAGCCGGAAAATAAGGACCGGCCAACCGAGTACCGGGACTCTCTAAATATATTTAGCGAGGAAGTCCAAAGTGAGTCCATTATCTAAATGTGTCCTCATTCCGTTCACATATTCGGCTATTTTTACAAGGGCACTTCACCCCTGTGCAAGAGTTGTATGCACGTTGCACTGTTGTTTGCGGGCTGCGGATCGGTTCTTGGCGGGGTACCGATTTGTGGCATGGGGTTGGTTCGTGGGGGTTTCCTCGTGTTTTGCCTGGCGTTTGCGGCCAACATATTGACGCTCGTCACGAAACAGCGTGCATTTACAAGGGGATTACGCGTATCTCAGCTCGCGACACCCTACTGATCCGAGACACTTCGCCCCGTCCCTCTCTCTTCTCCCGGTAATAACACGGGCTTCCTCGGTACTTGTCGGAGCTTGCAACCGCCGCGTTACTTAACGACACTGCACATGGGGATCCGGGATGCCTATGCAGATCTGCTTAACACCACAGTTCGGGTAGCCAGGACTATCGCTTACTACTCGCCTATGTTTCGTCGTGTTTCTCTGATCCTCGCCGCCGCCGCCGCCGCCGATTTACGTATGTGCTGAAACACCTCATGTGTCTCCGACTCTCCTGGAGGCCAATTTTCAAGCTGTGATTTTCTTTCGTGCCGCAATCCGATCGAAGCCGGTGTTGTGCATGCGCATAAGGTGCAGGGATCGTGTTTGGACTCCGCACTTCCGCCGTCAGCCGCATATTTGTGCAAGGAGCGTGCCCGTCCATCAATTCACCATTTTAGGGGGGTGCCAAGTTCGTCACAAGTTGACCGGCGCCCGTCGGTCTCACAACGACTCATGGGAAACAAGGAGGTAGCTATCATTAGCCAAATCCGACGTCAGTTTTGCTGCAAATTCTTGTTTGAATAGCGGTACTGGCAATTAAATGCGTGCCTGTCCTTCAGGCTGCTGCTTTCGCTATTAACGACCGGCCGAAAGTGGTAGTTCGAAGCGCGCATTGGGCATCACCGAGACAAGGACACATTGCACCAGCAATGATCGGTCACGCATCCTACGGCCGTGGCGGATACTTTTTCTGAGCTGAAGAGAACATTGTAAGAAAGCTTCTAGCCTTGAGCACAGATTCTTTTGTTCTCCTTGGATGAACTGTATCCGGCATCTCAGCCACTAGCATAACAAGTGGTGGGCCGGTTATGGACGCAGATGGCTCAGACAACAAAAGTGTACGAAAGAAGCTGAAGGGACAGACAATAAGCAAGCCATGCGGAGCCCGGTGATTTGGACTGCGTGGACTGGTATCCTTCGGATCACGTGACCCTGTCCGCTTTCAGTTTATGGCCATCCTTGTTCTTTTCTTTCTCAGCCAGAGTCGGATCTGGGTCCAGCGCGACGCTTTAAATACGCCGGTCCCCCCCTCATGTTCACCCACAAACCCCAACAGGTCTCCCAGACTGCCCCTGTTTTTGCTCCCACCCAACATGCCGCATATCTTCGGCCAGAAACACTGTGATCTCGCATTGGCCGCAAAACCCACCAACTCAAGTGCTTCGAGTGTGAGTTTCTGCGTGAAGATTAGCATACCACTTGCGACTGACTCCTGAGTGACGTTCAGTTGCAGGAGGATCCGCTCGTTGGCACCCATAAAGTTTCATATCGGCCGGGAAAAGAGTGGGACTTTAAAGGATGCACAGAGAATGCCCCCATCGACCTTAGTCTCGCGATGCCCCCCCATCGTCCGCGACTGCAGCCAGAGAATCATCGCACTGGCATGTTTCTGAGCAGCGAGACGGGGCCCATACGCGTAAAAGTGGTAGGTAGCTTCTTTTCTTTGCAAGCAACCAGAGCTTATTGTTGTTTCAAACTTTAAACAGTGTCGACATGCACTCAACCGCTCTTTCCACCTCGCCATCTCGGGCGGCGCCTCTTCTGACGTTGTCGTTTGGGTCCCCTCAAATTTCGCTGGCTTCATTACATGTGCTGGCGCGCACGCCTCTTTCTCGGCGGCGTTCGTCGAGCGCGTGCTCCCGAACGCGCATGTGAATCGCACAGTCCCGCGAGCGTGGGCAGGCGACCAAATCGAGATCGCGACGGGAGGGCTTGTCGTTTTCCGCGTATGGGACGTGTTCGCGCGGGCACCCGAGCCCGAAAGCACGCAGAAGCGTGCAGGCGATGTGTGGCGCCGCGTGTTCAAAATTGCGGCGAGTGAAAGGAGCGCACGCAGTCGCGCGTTGAGCACGTCGACCTGGAATTGGGACTTTCTTATCGAAGACGAGGACTGACATGCGCAGCACGTTCCCTGCATGCCATTTTCGAGCGGGTTCCCTGATAATCGGATTTTTTTAAGCTTTTCATCCACATTCGAACTTCGATGCAAGTACATATATTTTTTACTCAGCACTTTCCCCATGTATCCAATGCAATAAGCATGGCAGACCCACATACCACTGTATCGATAGCCACACATACCTTTTTCTATGCTCCATGCCCAATATATGCCTTATGCTTCTGCATTTCACACACGTGTCCCTGGGATCGTTGCACCGAAAATAATTGACAATAATAAGGATACAGAAAGCCCATACCAGGGAGTCTATCGCTTCATCTTCCTTTTCAGTACCTTCTTCATCGCCGCCTGGTCTTTCTCGAATTTCCCTCGTTTCCTCCTTGGTTCATCTCCGCCTTCCGTGTCCTCCTGAGTTCTCATCCTCGATCTGGCTAACGCATCGCCCTTCTTCCCGCGCTGGCGAAGCTCCTCATATCCATCACCCACAGCCCCGTCCCTGCGCCTCCCAACCGCCTTTAACACGTCGGCGAATTCATCCTCCAGGCCCATCCCACGACGCCCACGCCCAAGCATACCCGGAGCAGAGCCGGCACCTGTACCCCCGAGCGCAATATCCTCCTCATCACGCCTCCGGCGCTTTGCGTCCTTCTTTTTCATCACTAGACGTGTGAAATTCTCCTCCTCGAAATCGGTCATGCGTGCGAGCTCCTTCGCGCGCGCGCTCTGCAGCGCAGGGACGCTGCCGAGCCCGCTCGTGGTCTCGACGTGCGGGTCGAGATGGCCCAGCTGCGCGAGCGCCGCGGGCACGGGCCGCTTGCGCTCTTTCTTTGACCGTCCGGACTCCTCGGTGTATGGCACCGGTGCGAACTTCGGCGGACGATAGATGCCGTCCCGAGACTTGCCCTCGTGGCCTGAACCCTCGCTATCTGATGAACCAGAAGCCTCTGCATCCTGATTCATCAAATTTTGTGGGTTGGGCCGGAAGGCGAGAGGATCTTTGGGGGATGGTGTAAACAGCCTCAGAAAATTAACAAGATGTATATTAAGCGTACCATTAATGACATCCTCTCCGGCCGGCTCCTCAGCTAATCGGACGAGCTTTTCGATCTGGTACCTCATCTTACTTTCGAGTGCCTTCACTTTTTCCAGAACAACCCTGTTCTCCACCATCGAGCCGACAAGGTCGCCTGGCTGGGATCCGCGGGGAGCACGTTCGGCTACGCTGAACGGTTCCTGCTTACTGACTAGGCTCTCGTCGGTTAGCGTGTGACCAAGAACGCGATGGGCGGAGAGCAGAACGAGGGACTGGAGATAGGACAGCATGAGGTGGTGCTTGAGCGAGAGGAGGGAAATGCCGTCTTTTGTGTCAATGTCCATCCTGAGAAATTGAAGATCAACAGACGATTGAGAGCAAAGTCCGAGAAAACTAGCTTACTGTGTCGAGATTTTTTTTATGGACTCGCGAGTCGCAGAAATGCTGGAAGACATTCCTTCCAGGAGGTCGCGGAATTCTGGCTGGTCACTCTGAGCGTCCGCCATCCTATTTCTGTTAAAGATAACGAGTAAGCACGGCATGTTACGAGTGCAATTGGCTTAAAGGATAGTAGAAAGATCAGTTAACGGTTTTCTAGGCCGCCGCCCACAGTGGGGCGTAGTGCGTGACATCGAGGTAAACTCAGAGCCCAGTGCATTTCATCCCGAGTATAAACTCGCAGCAGCAAAAAAAGCGGTACTCACAACGATATCCCACAACAACGAGTCAGCGACGCTGGCGACGGTGAGATTTGGAAGCAGCGTCTGTACGGGAGCAAAGGACAGCGAACATAAAAATACCGTGGAAAATGAAATATCCAGATATGGCTGTGGTGTGGCGTGCACTGGCGCGCGCGAACTCACAGCGCGGCCTCCTGGCGACTACTCAGCGTTTGTAGCTGCTTAGTGCCGTTAACAACGAGGCTCCTATTATTCGTTCAAGACGATTCGTTGGTATAAGGGCCAGCGTTCGATGACCCGCGAGTTCGGACTTGTACATCTCCCTCTCACGACTTGATAAACATTTGGTCTTGTACTCGGCAGTGCAACGGTTGCACTGCAGCTCTGGGTACAGCTTTCAGCGCTGCTATTTCTTGGGTTAAAGTGGCCAATGGTCTCTTTAAATGCGGTCGACAATGAGCTCACTGTAATACGCCACCACAGCTAGCTGCTTTGCACGACCGCTTTCCCTCGACGCTAGGAAAGAGACAACCATTCCTCTAGCTGATCGAGCTCGAATCACTTTGCTGTTCTGCCCAGAATCCCGCCAATCTGGATCAACTACGCCGTCGTGTCGCTCAGCTTGCTGAGAAGGGGCATAGGAAGCGTGAATCTGCTGAAAAGAATGACTCAAAGTCTGGAAGGCACGACCCAGCGCCCCCGCCTGTGCCCCCAAAGAACGACCTCAAAGCTCTAGACATTTCGCGTCCAGAAAGGCAGAGTCAGGATGCCCTAGCTAGTGCACTTGGAGCCCTTAACATCTCCAATCGGGCTGACGAAGGGCACAGATTTGTTGGCGGATTCAGGTGGGCCTCTGCATACCTGTAGAATCCCAAAGGATATTTATACACCATTTCTCAGACCTAACCACCCGAACCACGATGTTACACCTGCGACGTCGCTGTCCCCAACTCATCCAAGGTTCCCGATGCCCAGCCACACGCCTACACCCCCGGGACCTCTGCCGCGTCCACCGGAGCTTCTGTTCTCCATGCCTGAGGCACAAGTTCCCCAGCCATCTCGCACCATGATGTATGCGCTCTCTTTGCCATCGGACGGCTCCGAAAGTCCTGAGAAACTTCAGCCCTATCCTTCTCCTCCCGCCCTCCCGCCACGCTCGATCTCAGATGAACCAAGGCAAAGTATTAGCACAAACAACTCGCCGGTGCCGCGTCGGGAGAAGCTTGGAGTTGCACCTACCCGGCAGCGCTCTATATCTTCCCCGATTCAGTCTCAGACGATCTCTGCGAGTCCATCCGCGCGGAAAAATGGAAACGCGCGGACTCAATGTAGCGGGGTGACGAAGAAAGGCGAACGGTGCACCCGCCAGGTCAGGGCGGACCCACCACTGAACGTTGTGCAACCTGATGCATCGGTCGAGCGGTTCTGCTTCCAACACCGGGACGAAGTGATGAAAGCACCAGGGTTCTACTCCAGGGCACACGAGGACGACAAATTGGTAGTGTTCTCTGGTACACAGACTTCCCTTTGTTCTGCCCGCACATCTGCATCTTACGTCATATCCAGAATGGATACCAGACTACCTGTCTTCGGATACGCAGGCTCTTTTGCGTGTAGAAATGGAGAAGCCTCGGTCTGAACACGATGTTCCGGGCTACATATACGCATTTGAAATCCAAGGTCCGTCCACGTCCTCATCAGCTACCCTGTCGTGTATTCCATTTGGTTGTTCGCTTTAGAAAAATATCTGAACCGTCTGCTAACTTTTCCCTTGCAGATCCCGAGATTCCCACCAAAATTCATCTGAAAGTGGGACGTTCGGTCAATTTGGTGAAGCGGATCGACGAGTGGGGCAAGCAATGTGGCTCGAATAATCAAGTCCTACGTGGCTGGTGGCCGGGAAATATAGAGGGTAAAAGCGAAGTGAGCTTGATGAAGGGGCGTGTGAAGCCTGGGGAGAGGGGCCCGTGCTGTCACCGTCTCGAACGCCTTGTCCACCTCGAGCTCGCGGACCTCGTCGTACACGGCCAGTATCTGCATAAAGACTTTCCGCGTGGTCCGTCCCCGGACTCCCCGAATTCGAAAGGGGCAAAAGCACCTGACGGCGCAGCCTCCAGTCCAAGCACGCCAGTAAAATCGCCGCGCCGCGCCGCACCAGCATCGCCCTTGCGGTTTCGACAAGTAAAGCCCTGCTCCGATTGTAAGTCATATTCATTTTTTTCTTCAGCTATGCACTGCCGTTTAACCGAAACGCGTTTTTCGGGCGTATGTCAATTCTGTGGGGACAGGCGGAGCTGTTCACAAGGAGATCTTTTCGTTTACGCGTCCGCTTACGGGGCCGCTCAAGGGAAAGGAATGGGACGGTATTGTGAAGCCAGTGATCGAGAGGTGGGGACGGTTTGTCAATCAGCACATATAGCGAACCCAGGCTGGAGAATGAACGAGAGGCTCAGGGCGCCGCCGAACAGCAAGCGGTGAAAACTATGTCGCCGCATCATACGCGCCTCTTCTCGGAGTCGCCGCTACGAATGCACGGGGATATGCTCGGACACCTCGGGTCGTTCCTGTTGTGCGGGGCAGTTTCTCATTTTAAATGCAGAGTCTTTGTTGTAGTTGTAATGGGGACAGAGAATGCGTTATGCAGTGTGTACAACAATAAAGGAACAAAATTGTATCCACGGCGACGCTTTGTGGTTGGACAATATGAAGGATGCCCATTCTCGGAAGCGTACAACGGGACGGGAAACGCCGCCCGCCACCTGAGCCGCGTGTGGCCGTATTTGGCCGCGAATTGATCGGCGCTCTACTAACTTTCTAACACCGCCTTCCCTGCACTCCGTTCTTTGTTCTCTTCCATCCTTGTTCTATAAAGCGCGCACCCAGAGGAAATTATGGCCCATCATTTCCCCTCTTTCTGTGCCCCCTTCATCATCCTAGATTCCGTCCCAGCCGAACGCGATGCTCTACGCCGCTGCAGCCCTCGCTCTCGTGTCCCTTGCCGCCATCCCTGCCCGTGCTACTGTGATCAATGTCACCGTCGGGGGTACTGGTATACTACGCTACAACCCGGAGTTCGTGGTATGTCGCGCTCCCCATGTATCCGATAAAGGATTATTGCTCACTCACGATTAGAATGCCGAATTGGGCGATGAGATTGTGTTTACCTTTATGCAAAAGAACCATACCGTCACGCAGAGCTCTTTCGCGGACCCCTGTTCCCCTCTGGCTAATGGATTTGACACCGGATTGTGGGTAGAACTGCCGTCGCAACCTAGAGTACTCTTCTCACCGTTATTGTTTCTACAGTATGCCAGTTGCGGATAATGTCACCGAAGACTTCCCCACTCAGACTCTCCAGATTGGTAGCACGGACCCTACCTGGGTATACTGCAGGCAGACTGGACACTGTCAGCAAGGCATGGTTTTTGCCATCAACCCTGGAACCCAATTCGCCGCTTTCCAGGCTGCCGCGAATGCCAGTGGAACTACAACATCTGCTGCGGCTTCCACTCCCTCCGTCGTAACCGTCACCGCGACAGTCACCGTTAGCGGTGGCGAGGCTGTTACAACGACATACGGCTCATATCCCGGCTCCGCTGAGCCAACGAGCGCGGGCCCGACGGACCACAAAATTGTCGTCGGCGGCACGAATCTGCTCACGTTCAACCCCTCGAACATCACTGCTCAGCCTGGCGACACGATCACATTCCAATTCATGGTGAAGAACCACACGGC
Source organism: Coniferiporia weirii (assembly GCA_024195185.1). Lineage (NCBI taxonomy): Eukaryota > Fungi > Basidiomycota > Agaricomycetes > Hymenochaetales > Hymenochaetaceae > Coniferiporia > Coniferiporia weirii. The sequence continues at coordinate 33,659 of JAKOPK010000177.1, forward strand.
CACACAGTCGAGCTTCAGCGAGCCGTGCCGCGCGCTCGCTGAGACGTCGACAACGGGTCAAATTGGCTTTGACTCGGGTTTTATGCCTGTTGCGGCGAACGTGACGGACTTCCCGACGTTCACGATCACTGTGAACGACACTCAGCCGATCTGGGCGTACTGCAGACAGACTGGCCACTGCGGTTAGTCTTTTTCTTTCTTATTCTGGTCTAGCTATAGCGAGACTGATACACTGACGTTACAGGCCAAGGCATGGTGTTCTCCGCAAACGCGATTGAGAGTGGACCGAACAACTTTGGGGCTTTCCAGGCTCTCGCTGAGAAACTTAACGGAACGTCCACCAGCTCGACATCGACCTCTACTTCCTCCCCATCGCCGACATCGGGTGCGATGTCCATGCACACTCATACAGGTGCTGGCGTTGCGCTCGCTATTATCGGCGCTGTCTTTGGGCTCCTGTTATAAACCGACTTTCATGTGCCGGACGCTCTCTCTTCTCTTGGGTTCGTTCTGGACATTGTACGACAAAATTCATGTAATACGCTAAGCAGCTAGTGACCGACGTATCTATTGTATAGACGTCGTCTAGATGCGCTGATCCGTTCCTTTTGGCTTAGTAAATAATTTCCTGGCGTTTGCTCAGTTTTAATCGACGTCTCACTCTTCGCTCTGTATGTTAGAAAGCGTAGTTATCATGACTTCAACGAATTCAGTTTCCTTTTCTTTACGTCCGGGAGTGCCTCACTAGCTTAGCTGAACCACGTCGTCCACTTCTCCGACGTCCGCAATATCGCATTTGTGATTTGCCTCGCTATCACCCTGTCAGTCTGTTCCGACGGGTGCAGCTCATCGTACCTGTAGCATCAGAAATCAGCTCCTGAATTTTACTGTTTCTGAGATGATCGGATCTAACTCACCAGAGGTAGCTGTCCCTGTCTGTCCCTGTGGCCACTGTGCAGTTCGCCGTGACGCCGGTCGTATCACCCAGCTGGTAGACGCACATGTCTATTGGATCGACGACGCTGAGCGGGGCGGTACCATTCAGGTACGATGCAGGGTGCGCGATGATATCGGTGAAAAGTGCGTGCGAATCGAACAAACCTAATAGTAGTATTGAATGTCAAAGTTTGTTAGGACGACTCGGAAGGGCGAGGGGGCGATACAAACGATCGACAACATGATGATGATCAGCATGATGATCGTTTATTGATCGACGCACGACGAGCGAGGTCGACTCGGCAAGTGCGTTTGACCAAATGATTCACTAACCTATATGCGCATCTAGCAGAGTGCGCGCGAGGTTCTCGAGCATCAGCTTGGCGATCGCGTTGCCCGCGGTGGTCATCTCGGTCATCGCAAGGCTCCAATCGGTCGCGTTATGCGCTAGTGCCCAGTAGCGGTTCGGATACGTGTTGGCGGAGTAAAGGATGGTCTTCTCGAGTGGGATCATCTGTTCACGCGGGGGGTTGCAGATTTTATTATTAAAAAAATAAGTGAAGGTGTCTTTGATCGCTGCGTACGGCCACTTGCATTTTGGAAGACGAAGTTGCGTGCGCCTTTCTCATATAGTGCCTGCACCCAATTGACGGCGCACGCCGTCGTGTCGACGACAGTCACGCCCGGTGCCTGGCCGCCGGTGAGCAGCGCCGACGCTCCCAGGTCGTTCGTACCGATCCACAGCGTGTACACCGTCGAGCGCTGGTCCTCCGCGAGCGCGCGCAGCGTCCCATTTGCGAGCTCCTCGAAGAACAGCGGGAGCTGGCTGCCGAACACCGGTGGATACGGCCGGTCGGTGAGGTTATTTGAGCACGTCGCGCCGCTCCGCGCGAACGGGAACAGCGTGAAGCCCCCGTAGCCCGCGGCGTACACGGGCCACGCGACGCCCGCGTCGCCTGTGCTGACGACGTCTGTGTACGAGTCGCCAAAGGTGACTAGGTTTTTTATCTGTCCCGCTTCTGGGCCCAGAGCGGAGACGAGGGAGAGCGACGCAAGCGAGAAGAAGGGATATAGAAAGCCGCACTTCATGTTCGGTACTTTAGAGAATATGTACGAGCTAGAAGCACCTCCGAGTGGAGATAGAGGAATACGATCCTCAGCCTGCGTCTTGACTACTTCCCTTCAACTGCGCCATGCTTTTAACTGGTCTCCACCGGGCCGTCATGGAACGAGAGGATGGCCGTCCTGTAATTTCAGCCGCATGCTGGGTGAAAGGGTCGTACACGTCGATCGTATAATGACCAACGTGACCGCGATTCGAGAAGTACGTTCTTGCAGCCGAAACTCTTCGTTTTCCAAGCCTCAATCAGCGCCATCCAACGAGGATATATTTTCGGATGTAAAGCGTTGATTGACCTGCTCGCTTGCGATCCGCTTTCACGTGACATAGGCTCGCGGTATTTTCGGGGTTCTTCGAAGACCTCCGGATTTGTTAGGAATCAGGGAGAGCACACTTGTCTTTGAAGGCACTTCAGGTGACCAGTCTCGCATGTACTGCATTTGTGATAAATTTCGCACCTAGAGCAAGCCCCTCAGTAGCGTAGAGGGCATGGGCTAACCCCCTCATTATCGCCAATCGCGAAAAATTGAGTACATTCCCGGCTCTCAGTGATCGTCACCGCAATGATGGCTGTGCCAGTGGGGCGTGTGTGTTAGGCGCGGAGTTTGAAGTACGAACATCGCTCTGGTCAGGGTCATCTAAACGCAGTTTGGGAACGATAAAGAGTCATGTGCGTGGCCAGATTCAATCTGTGCATATGGAATGCATACCTGTGGCTTACCGCAAAAAGTTGAGGGGTCATTAGACGGGCTTGAGAATAGTGATTTCTGCCCCGATCATCCTGTGCCATTCTTAAAATTTGACTCAGCATAACAGCCGTGTTACCCTGTTCGACGAATTACGAAGCACCAGCTCAGTCAACGGGATCATTACACCTAGATGTGGAGACTACCCAGATCACTGGATTGCACATGCAGAACGAGGATTCTGCCTTTCTCTCTTCCAGTAGCTCTGACAGAGTCAGTCATTTGTCTCAGATAAAACAAGGGACATACATTGAAGAAAACAGTGCGAACAGGAAAGTAAAAGTGTGCTGTTAAATTAATGCTTATGCTTTTTGTAGCTAAGCATAGATGGGCTGTTAACATGCTAGAAAACCACACAAATGAGTGAGTGGGCGTACCTGATATACTCCAAAGTGGAACCGCACCTGCGCGATCACCTTGGAAGTAGAGACTTACATTGTTATATGTCATCGCAGCAGAAATATCACAAATTAATCACTGGTCCAGCGAAGGGGGTTTGGCATAAATCGGCGCGAACTTGATAGTAGAATAAGTTATACACGAATGGCAAGAAAGCAAAGTAAGAGCAATTTGAATCATAACAATCTCGGGTCCTCCTGCGAGTCGGCGACGACAGTGTCCTCAATAATATTTGAGTCCAGTTGTCGAGTTGTCGCTAAGGCCGTATCATCGCCGCTATTTACAGCGTCAGGAGTCGTGAGTTTGTTGGGATTGGTTTCGTCATTCTCCAGGCTTGGTTCAGATTCTCTCTTTTCCTTCGTTCTCGTGCAGGCCAAGGTTGCCCGAGCTGCCTCAACGTGCTTTTTGAAATCCGAATTATTCGCTTTCTGAAATAACCAAATAGGTCAGGTGTTGGGAGTTGGAATCAACATGGTTTCCATAACAAAATCCGGGGAATAGACGAAAACAGCAGTGACGCAAATAAACATACCAGATAGGCGTGCGTGTCGTTCATCGCGGGCTTCTTTGCCGTCACCCCTTCCTCCCATCTTTTCAGATCCTTCCTTATTTCGCTCATTGGTTTGCGAAGCGACTCCGCCCGGTCGAGATTAGCATTAAACATGAGCACGAATCTAGTTGTAAGAATTTGTGATCAAATATTAAAGAACTCAGATGTAAGAATATGCATAGGCATAGACGCACTGAGTGTGTCGGGCTACCAGCTGTTCCTTGCTTCCAATCGTCGATAGCTGGTGTTCGGCAAGCATCTCACGGATCTTCTTCTCCTTCAAAACGGGGTAAGAGGGTTTGGGCAGTCGCTCCACAGTGCCATCGAAAACCTCTAAGGGAGACCTGCAAGAAGGGAATATGTATGATTAGTAGAGGTACTCCAGAAAGGGGGGGACGCGTACTTTTGCCGTGACTCTCTCCCTTTCCCTTTTGTCCGGAGGCCGGGCCTTGTGGAAGACCCACCAAACATGTTATCCCACGCATTTTTGGTGTCCGTACGCTTGCTTCGCGATTTGAACCCGTCGGATCCGACGATGAGTGATGTGCAGTTGCTTTCAATGTGTGCGTTGGCATTCTTCATGAGGATGCCACGCGTGCATATTGGGCAAGAGACGACCTGTTCTACTAAATAACCCGTTGAGCCAATGTTAATGCGTTCCCGTTTGTGTCAGGATCCACGCGCACATTCTATTTCATTCTCCTCTACGTCTGAGCTTGGCACGTAGTCTCCGCCGCGGTAGAACACATCGTCGTCTGAGTCCTCAATGACCTCAGCTACTTCAGAGTTATTTCGATTTTCGGATTTTGGTGTCGAATTACGCGTGGCAGGAGCTGGCGATGCGGCATTGCGACGCGCCCTTGGCGTAGCCGAACTGTTTGGCTTGTGCCTCTTCCTCGGCCGTTCAGATACGTCCAGAGCTCCTCGCGTCAGCTCATCTACTTTCTTCAAAAGTCGTAGGGTGAAATCCCTGAAAATAGAATGCCGGGGCAACGTGAAGCTGAATTTAGAAAGCATTCAATGTAAAGAGCGCACCGCGCGATGCGCCAGCTGACGCCCAATTCCTCCAGCTGAACGTTCTTCGTAAGGTGGATTTCCTCCGCCGGCCTGCGACACTGCGGACATTCATGCCTCTCGCGTAAAGATTGGCGGGCACACTACATCGGAATTGAAAGACAAGAAGGGGCCACGACAGCGCCGTTGAATAGTCAACACTCCTTAACTTGCCAGCTCAACTACGGCCGTTGACCGCGCCCTGCAGCTGAAATGGGAGACGCACCATAGAGCAGAACGAGTGCCCGCACTGCAGCATCATCGGTGCATCGTATATCTCGCCGCAAATCCCACAACGGAATGCACCGTCGAGCTGGCGGAGGCCTGGTGCATTAGCTTCTGGTGGGAAGTCGGTCGGGTCTGAGACAGTGGTTTGCAGGTCATCATGCATGAATATTGGGTGATACACTTGCAGCCTTGCGCTGTATTAGATCTGTACGAAAGAAAAGGGGGTTACCCCGGGAAAAATCAGAGGATCTGGGACTGCGCGGTAAGTCGGAGTCACGCGGCGGGTGTGGACGTTCGTGACCAGGACGCGTCCAGTGAGACGGACATTAAGACGCGTCGCGGCGTGACATGCTTACGTACGCGCGTGTTCTCCCCTTCCTCAGCATTCAAGTCAAAATTAATCCTCAGTTTTGCTCTTGACAGAATGTTGTCATTCGCCGATCCCGCTCACAACCACACAGAATTCCAGAGTGAGATTAATAAAGACATACTAACAACATAGAAAGAACGTAAAGACTCGTAACCAAGTCGCGGACACGGACGAATCTTGCCTGGAGTGATGATCGTTGGACAGTCTATCTAGCAACACGCCCTCCAGGTTGAAGCTGTAGTTGATACCAGTGTATAGGATGGGTATTAGGAAGATTACACATACGAACAGAAACACGTCATGCATGTAAGGAAAGATGTATGGAAGGCGAGGGGCGTAAGGGCGTTCAGCGCGTTAGAAGACAAGGAAGGAGTAGAGAAAGGCAAGGGAAATAGACGGATCTAAACGCCTGCCACGATCCTGAGAAGAAAGGAGTCCTTAAGTCAGTCGGAGTCAAAGCGGGACCGAAAGGGGGACATACTCCTCAGCCTTGTTCAAGGCCTGTACCATTGACACAACCTCCTTCCGGCGGTTGACAACGAATTCCGATTCCTTGAGAAGCTCGTCGAGCACATCTGGTTTGTACAATTCTTGCAGAAGCTCGCGTTGGAGGTTCTCTTTCGAGTAGTTCACCAGAGTCAGTGAAATTGCCTTCGGCACCATGTCGATCATTTCGCGCTTCACGATGTTGAAATATGAGTGGATGAGAAGTTCTAAGTCGTGACAAGAATTAGCTCATAATCAATCATTCCTGCTGCAAAGAAAATACGCACTGATGACCTCAGTCTCCATCGTTTCGCGTTCATTCAACGCTGCTTGAGGACGGATAACTGGAGGAGGCTGATCCATCACAGACGCAACAGGCGTTGAGGGACGAGTTGATGAACCAGAGCCCGCCTACGTTCAATTTTAATGCACGCTTTTCCAGAACGTCATAACTTACCGACTCCATTATGGGACCACCCTTCTTCTTCGGGGCCGCCTTTCCGCCTGAAAAGAAGGAACCAAAGAAACTCGGCTCTTCTTTTCTAATCTCGACATCGAGGTCCTTGTTGTTGTTTACTTGGCCGGGCGCGAGTTTACCGCTCTTGGGGTCTACAGCAGGCGGAGGCGGTTTGTTTGCGTTAATGCGATCCTGGACTATAGACAGGGCCTTTTAAAGCCGGGCGTGAGTATCGCTAAGAGAGGCCTTAGAAACAAACTTTACCTTGTGACCATTCAGGAAATCGGGATGAGTAGTGTTCACATAACATGACTGCATCCTATTAAGACCCAAAATAAGAAACCACGCATTTGCTTATAACAGAAAAGCGAGACTTACGACACCATATCAGTAACCAACTTCGTCGTGGGATTCATAGCGTTCTTGAAGAAGTTGACAACGACAGAGTTAAATCGGTCCTTGAGTTGTGGGTATCGTCTGAACGCTTGCTGTTTACGTGTTGATATGAAGAAATGAGAGATCCAGCGTAAAGCTTTCACTTACTATTTTCGCCAATAGCTGCCCGAGAATGCGGATAAGCTCATCATACACCAACGTACAGCACTTCAATGAGGGCTCCTCCAGACGCTTGATTTGCTGCTTGACGATCACCTCGAAGGCAGTCGTACCCACAAAAAGGGATGGCGTTGAACCCTTGAAAGACAGGTCAGTTAAGACAAATGACAATCTCAACCAGACGGCCTTACGGAGGAGTTGTAGAGGATGGTTCGAATATCACCATCCTTTACTTGGTCAAACGGATCGATTGACTTTACACCATTATTAAAGAGCTCATGAAACACGAATCCAATACGGGCACCACCTGAGAGCTCGTTCACCGAAAGATCGTTCGTGTTACCATCAATGACAGTGCGGAATTCAGACGTGAACTCGGTGATTACCGAGAGCACGACATTGCTCGAGTTTCCGTCACCCATAGGGCCCCCAAGAGATGCGAGCTCAGAGTTGAATTTCTGCAATTGTTGAGAGATGCGCGTCTTGATATCTGGAAGGGTCGCACGAATGTGGTGCATAAGGATCTACGTTCTGTTTTTAAGTACGATCCAACGAATGTATTGAGAACAAGACACCAACCATGTTCAGCTTCCGCGCAAGGAAGGGAGTCCCGCAATATGCGCTCTTCCCCTTGTAAGACGAGTGGTTCTCGAAGTACTGTCGCTCGGATTCAAGCGCAATTTGAATCGATTTGGACTGATCAATGTCTCGTTGACCACGGTTCACAACCGGTACGTAGCCCAAGCGAAGAGGAATGACACGACCGGCCAGGATGTCCACAACATCCGTGCCTTGGTCCCTTAAATGCAAAGTCAGCTCATTCAAAGAGAACAAGGACTCAAAGGAACACACATAAGGTCGACCTTCGTCAGCACACCGATCGTCCGTGTCCCCTCGGGATCCACCTCACGCGCAAGCTTCAGGCCATCCGAGTTCGCCAAGTCCGTGTTGGCCGCCGTAACAGCAAGAATGATACACGCGGGCTTCGAGATGAACTTCATCAGCATATCTCTGATCTGCTTCTCGATATCGCGCGGTTGGTCGCCGACGGGAACGCGCGTAACACCAGGCAAATCGACGAGCGTGAGCGTGAGCACGTTCGGCGAGAAGATGCGCAAGTTGATAGGGACAGGCGAGATGCCTGCATTACGTCCTGTCTTCGCCTCTGTGTCGCGTATGATCTCCGCACGGATTTTGTTGAAGTCGTAGAACTTCTCGCCAGGCAGGTGCAAGAACTCGCCCCATTCATTCTTGTTTTCGCCGTCAGTGCCGTCTGGTTGTGCTTTGTGATTAGGGTCAACACACAGAGACAGGAAAGTACGTGGCTTGTACGTACGGGACGTAGCTGAGCCATTTGCAGTAGGTGCAGGACGGTAGATTAGTTGCAGAACCTGCAGTATCGGGATCAACTGAGCCGTCCAGTAGCTGAAAACCCTTTAACACATACCAGCGGTCTTCGCGTCACGATTCCCGTTCCGCGTGGCAGGAAATCCCGACCAACGATGTTCTGTAAATAGTGTAGGTGTTTGCGCAGTCACGAAACCGGATGTGCTGCGCACCTCAAGAACACTACTCTTCCCTGAGCTCTGACTTCCAATTACGCATATCTGTGGTAAGTCAATTTGCGTTGCGCTGGAGCCAACAGCGCTGAAGACATCTTGTAGCTTGTTGACGACGTTAACGATTTCAAGACCCAGACCTGTTCCCGACGACATTGTGGAGGAAAGACAAAGATTGACGGGCGAGGGTCGTGCACTGCGGACATCAGGGTGCACGCGCGTTCCTCTGAGGCGTGACTCCAAGTCACAGTACAGCCCTATAATTGCTACTACTTGAAATCACTCAGGAAATGGACACCGGCACAAACTTCACAAGATCGCACTATGCGAGACGTAGATTTCAGCTCAAGCATAATCAGACACAGTTTTAGAAAGACTACAGAACGCTATGGCGCGAGCTGCTGGGTCATAATCGACTCGTGCCATCGCTTTAAGTAATACACGCGCCGCAAGGACGCAGACTTCGACTTCATAATCAAACATTAATCTAGTAGTACGGCGTTGGTGAATGGTGAAAGGGATCAGCCAAGGATCAGATGAAGAATGTCATTGTAGCTGTGGGGAGTTGAGAATTAAGCTATTTGATACGAAAAGAGAGTATATGCGTCTACATACACATAGTAACCGGTCTCGTCAGGAACGAGGTGGAAAACCTGGCTGAATGGGACCTTATTGGTGTCTTCATCGATCTGAAACGGTGTTGGCAATATATTCAGTCGTTGAAACGCGTCCATTGAAGAAAGAACAGCGTGTCCGACATACGGTGAGGTAGCCGATCACACTGACGAGCAAGCTGCTCGACACTGGCGATGATCTCTGTGCAGACATCTGCATTCCCCCTTGATCGTATTTAACGCGAGGCAACGACTGTCAATTGTCATAAGAAATCAACTTGTGGCGACATAGGAGATGCTGGATCGCACCGCCAATTTTTCCAAAATGGGACCCACGCCCGCTACGCTGGCGCTGTTACATGAGAATGTCGATACTTCTCGCTACGGGGAATACAGGGCGCATATAAGTCGGCAATAATGGTCAAGGCGATGCACGCAACGCACGTAGAGAGGTCCGAGTCCGGGTCTGTTACCGACAAACATTCCATAGTAATAATCAACGAATTGCTTCGCGATGTTGTCGATGTCTGGCTTTGTCGCGTCCGCCATTGTAGTGGTGTTAGAGTCGATGAAGACGCGAGATGATGGGCGCGATGTAGTACGGAGCGAGGAGAGGGGCAGTCACGGTGGGGTCTCTGGGCTGAGGGTGCATCGGCACCGTGCTTACGTAAGCGAAAGAAAGGCCGCTTCGTTATGGGGCAGACGAGCTGCGGGCTGCGGCGTAGACTGACAGCGATGGCGTCGACAGGCGCTGGCGGGCAGTCACGCCCCAGCATGCGCCGAAAATCCTCCGCACAGACCCTCCTCAGCTCCTTCAAGTCCCCCTCCGTCAACAACCCGCCCACGACCGCCCCGGCGACACAGCTCACCATGCAGATTCCTCCTGCGCCGCCCGTCTCTGGGCAGGGTGGCCCTGGTGGCGCATCCACGCCCGTGTCGACCACTCAGCGCGAATGGGACACCCAGTCCATAAAGTCCGACTCCGTGTCCTCGTCCGCCCCGCTCAACCGCGGCGACGCCAGTGGCAGCCCGGCTCTCGCCCAGGTCGCCAGCCTCGAGTCGCTGCGGGACTTGGTGATGAAGCGGATGATCACGCTGACATATCTGCGCAGTGTGCATGAAGGGTATGCTTGCTGCCATTCCCGTCCTTCCGACCGAGACTCACTGCAGGCAACGCGTCCCAAAGACGGAGTCACTGGTTCAACACCGTTATGATGACGCGCGCCGACTTGGACAGAGTTTTCAACAACACCCTGATGAGGAAGCGGTGTGTGACCCGTCTGGCCATGTGGAGCGTCAACTCATTATGTCGTTTGTGAAGCACTATATCGTTCGCTATCCTTGGGATGTCTCTTTCCAGCATTTTCGACAATACTAGCACGAACGACTTGTTGAAGAGTCTTCTCAACATCCTTACAGAGCACGAGCAATCAAAGGAAGAAAATTATAAGCCCAAGATGGTGTGTACGCATCGCTCACTTTGTCTCCTTTCCCGCCGCTCATCAAAGAGCCTATAGCGATTCTTTAAATCGAACAAAATGCCTAGACGACAGACGAACGCGATGAACGACTATGCCATGACAGTCCCCGAGGCCGGCGAGACATCCTTCCTCGTAATGCCCCATGTGGTACGTACCGAGTCAATTTAGTACTTATATTCGAACTGTTATCTGATGCGCATACAGCCTTTCTCCCTTGACTACCACCAAACATTACTTTCCTTGCTTGACATTCTCTCGGAGGTATACCATCGTTTGTCGAAGATACTTGGACCTTCGCCCTTTCCGCATTCTGGTCATTACATGATGGGCCCACTCGGAGTGCTCACGCCACATCCGGGCGTATCATACCTCTTCCAGGGTTCAGATAATTCACATGCGAACGACTCAGAGGGCGGCAACGGCAGCCTTTGGGGAATTGCGAACGGCGGGGGGATTGGGTCGGGGGCGCCGGCCGGCAATGGGATGATGAGCCCGCCAGCGACTTGGACACCCGTTCTTGGCGAAGTGATCTTGAAGATTGACGGCAAACTGAAAGTAAGGGTACACTCTGGAAATATTGGAAGGCGGATGATCTAACGAAGACCTTTCCTTGCAGAAAATCGTCAGTCAGCTCCTTAAAGAGCTCGACCAGTTTGCACGAAATGCGATCAAGGATGAGCTCGCTTCGCTAGACCCTCTACTGCGCAACCAGGCTGTCGCTGACAACGGGAGAGAGCAGTACGACTTTGAGTTCGGCTACTGAGCGTCTCTGAGCTCAGGGCAGGGCCGTATCTGCTTCATCTTCAGCGCGGTCGCATCTGTGCAGTTATTTCTGATGTATGATCTAATGGGATGTGTATTTGTAGACCTGGATGGCATGTAATTATATTTATTACTTGTTTTATTGCAGCTAGGTTTGGTGGTTTGGCTCCGTTTGCTCCGTCGTCCCCGTTCGTTGCGTCGATCTGGCGATCACTTGACGGACTTCATTTTACTTGCGTAATTGCACGTGCCTAGCGACTCGGTTATAGGCGCTTGAGTGCTTATGGTCGATTTTAGACTCGAACTACTACATGTCTACGGGTAATATGCTACATTGGTAGCATTTAGTGGCGGATATACTGCGGCTTTCTGGGGTCGTATAATCAAGCTCCATTTGCCGACACTGCCAGCAGCACAATGTTGAAGAAGCGGACCGTTCTGAAATTCGGACCTGGGGGAAGTCTTGAGGCATCTGCAGGTCGGGTCAGGTGGACCAGCGCCCATCATCATGCAGCCCGTGGTAGAGCCCCTCTGTGCTCCGCTTTCCAATAAAATCTCTTTGTGACTATTCGCTTGGCTACAACCGAAATGCGTATGGGACTCTGACAGTATTCGGAACGGCATGCCTCTTCACTCAAGGCACGACGATCATGCCACCTAGTGCCCTAAGTAGTATGCCACGGCAGCCAGTATAAATCCAGAATGCACACTTCAGTAGCCTCCTGACGCTCGCAGTGTTGGCTATGAAGACCCCTAACGTCCTGCGCACGGCCTCCGCCGCTCTCCTGTTCCTCCCCTACCTGGCTCACGCCTCGCCGGCGCACAGCCCCACTCCGCCGCCGGAACTGTTCTCGCCGCTTATCTACGAAAAGTTCCTCGCAACTGCGTCTAACGAGCCAAATCCGGCCCAGTATCCAGAATACACGGATACGGTAAAGGGCGTATGGGACTACTTCTCGCCTAACACATGGACGACCGGCTTCTTTCCGGCGGGACTTTACGAGCTGCACAGGCGTCAATCGTTGTGTTTGGGTGCATCCTTCAATCGCTCGGTAGACTGGCTCAGCCTCGGTCGTCGGTGGGCAGAGGCCATCGTCCCGCTTGAATTGAATAACACACTCGAGCACGATGTCGGCTTTGTTAGTTTCCCATTTCAGGAGGAGCTCATCTTGTAAGCTCTCTTTTCTTGTTTGTTTTGCCATTCTCTTCGCTATCTGCTAACTCGGACGTATGATCACATCGCGCCAGAAACCCTTACAACGCGACAGCGATTACGGCCGTCAACAATTTCGCAAATGATCTCGCCGCTCGCTATAGCCCCATCGTAGGATGCACGAGGAGCTGGGACACCGCCGATCCAACCCTTTTCCAAGTAAGATGATACATTTTGTTTCACTCGTCTCGGTCGTATTGACCAGCCTCGGATCGGCGATAAAAGGTCATAATTGACAATATGATGAATCTTGGTGTACGTAACGAGTTCTTCCTTCATTTCATCGGTACCATGCTTAGACGAACATTGAGTGAAGGTTCTATTTATCTCCGCGGGTATCACAGGCAACGACACTCTCCGCGAAATAGCAGTTAATCACTCGGACCACACAATGCTAAACCACGTGCGCCCGGACGGTCTGTGTCTCAATCTTCTCTCCCCTTACACGACGTCCTGACCCGTAAATTATCTTCAGGCTCGTCGTTCCATGTCGTCGAATACAACGCAACAACTGGTGACGTCATCGACAGAATAACTGCTCAAGGGTACGCCAACAACAGCACGTGGACGCGTGGCCAAGCTTGGGGCATTTATGGCTTCGCCACCAGTTAGTAGAGTCCTGTGTTTGGAGGAAGAAAGCTCACGATTCGGGGCAAACAGTGTATGAAAATACAGGGTTTGAGCGTTACCTGGAGACGTCGAGGCGCATGGCGACCTTCTTCTTGAACGCCATGCCCGAGGACGGCATCGTGCCGTGGTGTGTTCCGCTCGTTCTTCATTATCATAAGTTCTTCTCACGGAATGTGACCAATAAAGGGACTTTGACGCCCCCACGGTCCCCCCACCGCGCCCAGCAGACAGCTCTGCTGCCACCATAGCGGCGACTGGTTTGCTGCTGCTTTCCCGCATCGAAAGAAGCCTTCATCCCCCGAACGTGACCGGCGCCAGACTGTGGAGCGACTTTGCGATATCTGTATGATTTTACTTTCCTCACGTGTATCCGTTAGGTTTTCTGGGATTGACAACTGGTGCCCCGAACAGCTTCTCGACAAAATCACGGATTTGGCCTGGAAGCCAGATTGGCAGAGCCTCTTGTCCAACGGGACAGTCAACGGCCATGCCTCACCGCCCAACGAGCTGACTGGTATCGTATACGGTACGCTAAATTCTGAAATAACCGTTAAGGTTAATGTCCTTTTCTGGGCTGACAATTTTCACTATTCAAGGTGACTACTACTACGTGAAAGTGAGTAAAAAAAACCTGTGCGATGTATGCCCGAGAAATACAGCTGACTTCGGGTTGCCCATCTTACAGGCCGGAAATGATCTGGTCTCGATGGGTCTTGCGATATGCTAGATGAAGACTCGATTACAGGCATTCTTCATTACAGTTCTTAGTGCGAAGTTGGACATTTCATTAAATTTTATTATACACAACTTGAAAAAAATTACATCAGTCATCTTTTCTCAAGATTTGCATTTACTTCGGGAGTGCTGGTACAGAAAGCTGAGAAGAAGTGAATGGTTAAGCAAGTGACGTCTTTAAAAACAAATAGCGCGGGGAAAACTTAGGAAATTCCAATGATAAATGGACTCGGCGAGTCACAGATTGACTGAGAGCGTCTATCGATTCTAGATATCGACGCTCTGATTCCGAACTTAGTCCTAAGAGTCGTGAAAATTTATAAAGTTTTCTTAAAAGTTTCGATCTACCGAAGTGAAGACATGTGTACGAGGAAAAGAAAGTTTGGGTGAGAAGTCAGGATCTACCGCATCCGCATTTGGAAGTCGGTAAAGACTGGCGCGGCGCGTCTCAGAAAGTCCTTGCATTTACACTTGTCTGGTATCCCTTCCACACCGCTTTTTCTTTGCGTTAAGCAGCCGTCATGGCGAACACCACTGTCCGCAACGCGCTTTCAATTCACGGCCAAAATCCACAAGTAGATACTTCGCGTCGTTTCATCCGAAAGGACAGGCAGCTAACATACTCTGAAGTTCTTAGTCGAGACTGTCATTCGCAACCGCATTTACGAGTCGCAGTTCTGGAAGGAGCACTGTTTCGCGCTTACAGGTGCGCTTCCTTCCGCTATTTACACACTTTCATTGTCGACTGAGTCGATTAAACACGTAGCGGAGACCCTCATCGACCGCGCTATCGAGGTGAAGGCCATCGGAGGTGTATATGGGAACCAGAAACCCACGGAGTTCATATGCCTGCTTCTTAAGCTGCTGCAAATACAACCGGAGAAGGAAATTCTGATAGAGTATCTGCAGGTTGACGAGTTCAAGTAAGTGCTTTCCCTTCCCTGTGAATCAGTAGATCTGATGTTATTCGCAGGTATTTAAGGGCCCTTGCGGCGATATACATACGGTTGACATTCCGTGCCGTAGAGGTGTACGAGATTCTTGAGCCGTTGTTAAAAGACTACAGGAAGCTTAGGCTGAGGAATATGGGTGCGTTCCTATTCGTTTGCTTGGTCTCCCTTCATGACTCTGACTTGGACCAACAATATACTTGGAATAAAAGCTGGTTACTCCTTGACATACATGGACGAGTTTGTGGACCAGCTCTTGACCGAGGAGCGCGTGTGCGACATCATCCTGCCGCGCATCACCAAACGCGGGGTGCTTGAGGAAAACGTCGAGCTGGGTCCACGGAAGAGTCTCCTCCTAGACGCTATGGAGGGTAGAGCTGAACGCGAGCGGAGTCGTAGTCGTAGTCGCAGCAAGAGCGCGGACAGGAGTGACAGGTCCGATAGGAGTCGGAGCAGAGGTGTAGATGGCGTCGTGAATGGGGTTGTGAATGGGAGGGACAGTCGGTCACCGGATAGGAGGAGTGCATCTGTGTCGGACGCAGGCTCGCGATACGTTTCACGGAGCCCTTCTCGATCACGATCACGCTCACGCTCAAAATCGCATTCGCCGTATAGGTCGCGCAGCCGAAGTATCTCACCCGACCGGATGGACGCTGATTCAGTGCCTCCTGGAAAATAAACATTTTGTGTCTCACTCGTCAGGTTTCAGAGGATAGTAGATTGTATTAATAATAGTAATATGTGTCTAGATATTAACGAGGCTTTTCGAACACCTCAGATTTAAACTTCCTCAGCTCTGTAGAGATATTCTTCCAGCGTTCTTGCGAGAGAGGGTTCTTCGTGAGTGCAGTCGACGACAAGTAGCCTCGGTTGCGCCAGTTCATGTACCATTCTTCTCGGCGCAAGGCGACATTAGAGTTAGCCAAAAAAAAGTGTAAAAGTAAGGGCGTACCGATGTCTTGCCTTCGTGACGGTGCAGCATCCTTCCTGTCCGTCCGTCCCTTGACGCAGTCCCGGAGCGACAACACGTTGTAGTATTTGCAGAAAACTGAGCCTCCCAACTTCTCGACCGCCTTAATGGCAGATTGGGAAGCGCGCGACGGCACGATGTGAATTGGTGCTTTCAGATGCTCTGCACCCTATAACATGGGAAAATACATCATCAGAAGTGCTTTGCAAGGTAGTTTAGCCTTTTTTTACTAACGTCTCCCAAGAGCTTTATCCCGTCGTGGATATTGTGTACGCAGCCGCTCAGCAGGAGTTCGCGCGCTGTAATGGGCTTCTCGGGCGACGAAGTAATCCGCCCCTGGTCTATCCAATGCTGCAACCTATCAAGGTTTATAGGCGCCCATGTCTTGTTGGTGCTAAGCCAATGATCTCCAATTCAGCGTGTAACGCGCACGGGAAACAGCAGACACGCACAAGTTAGTGAACCCCTTCTTCGGGAACCGCTTGAGGATGGTCGTCTGCCCGCCCTCGAAACCAGCCTTGGGCTTTCCATTGCCGGCGCGTGCCTTCTGGCCTTTGTTACCCTTCCCAGACGTCCCACCGCGCCCGGAACCGTCACCACGTCCAACACGTTTTTGCTAAGAAAACATGTAGACAACGTGAATAAGTATCGCGCAGAACAGGTTCAGCAAAAGCCAGCTTACGTTCTTCTGGGACCTGGGTGCGGGAGAGAGATTGAAAAGATGGATGCGCCCAGCAGACGCTCTAAACCGTGGCAACACCATAACTCTGAAGAAAGGGCACTTCAGCAGTGCGGTTAACAGAACGGAGTTTCCTGACTTTTTCGGGCTCGGGCCTTGCCGTCACACGTGTCACATCCAATAATCCCCTCATTTCGACCGCAGAAATTGCAGCTCACTAGCCAAATCATTTTATAACTGGCCAAAGTAATTTATGGCAAGTTCTACATTCAACTCCTTGTTGCGACCTTTTTCTTCTCGATTTTATTTTGTTTTATCTTCATTGCCAGTCTAGGTCACGTGTTCTTTAGGCAAGAGACATTTGTGGGAGATCGTCACACAGCCACCGAGCTATCGCGCATTAACCGAGACGCCCTGGTCAGCAACCTTTGAATCATTTTTTATTCCGTTTCGCGTCTGTCTTATTTTTCCTATTTACCTCACCTCAAATAATCAGAATTCTCGTCTAATACTGGGCCCGGGTTATCTCTTGGCTTGGTTTTCCCCCAGAGGGCAGGATGCTCCTTACTGCGCGACAGACGACAAGACGCAACGCGAAGTCGTCTCGTTCCGTTCACGTCTTCAGACAACTCGAGAAAAAGCCGCGCGTGGACTGGCCCCCGAGGAATGGATCTTGGAATGCAGGGGACGCGTACCAAAGCAGGCAGGAAAGATCGCTCGTGTCCGAAAATGAGAGGAGGGGCGTCGAAAGCTACGGTGCGTCTCATACTCGACGCAGATAGGGCTAGTACCAATAACATTTTTACACAGTGAAAAGAAACGAGCTCGGAGTGCAACTCTTATCCAGGAGACTACATGCACAAATATTCAAAGGCGTAACGTTCCCCCCTCCAAACAAAGCGTACGTCAGCCTGGCCAGGGAACACCTTGCATCTCATGGGCTTGATTCGTCGCAAGGATCTGTGTTGCCGAACACCGATTTCACTCTTCCACCTCTCCAAGGGAGGTCAATCGACGAACACTTCCACCGTATAGGCTCAGAAGCTGCACAGCCGTGGCTCGGTCTCGCAAAGCGTTTTGCTGAAGCGCAAGTGCCACCGAGGCCGGAAGACTGGCACGTTCATTCAGGGTGGACGAAATATCACTATCGGGAAGATGGCTCCAGTTTTCACGAACTTGTATTTGCCCCTGAAGAAGAAATGTTGTCGTTCGATGTCGAGACGATGCCTGCTCACCACCCGTATGCAGTTATGGCGTGTGCCATGTCTCGAAACCACTGGTACTCTTGGGTATCGCCATGGCTTCTGGGGGAGACCGATGATCCTCAGCAGCTCATTTCCCTTGGTAGTCCCAAGGAACACAGAGTGGTTATTGGCCATAATGTGTCTTACGATCGCGCGCGCGTTCTTGAGGAATATCGCATTGATGGTTCAAATACCCGCTTCATTGATACGATGTCCCTGCACGTGGCCGTCAAGGGTATCTCCTCGCATCAGCGACCCGCCTGGATGAAATACAGAAAATCAAAGAAAGAGGAGGAAGAACGCATGGATGAAGCTTACGAGGCCGTTAAGGAAATTATACACAACACTGAGGAACAGCATTCATTAGAAGTGGACACGGTCAAGCGCGCGGACTTGCGACGCCTGCAACAACAGATCGAAGAGAGCCTGCCGCAACTAATCGCTGACGATGAATCCGGTGAAGCAGAGTCATCCTCAAAGCGTTGGGAGGATATTACGTCTGCAAATTCACTTGCGGACGTTGCCAAGCTGCATTGCGGAATTGACATCGACAAGGAGATTCGCAACGACTTTATGACGCACACACGCGAAGAGATTCTTGATAATCTTCAAGATTATATGGAGTATTGCTCTAAGGACGTAGAGGTCACGCACGCCGTATACGCAAAAGTATTTCCCGAGTTTTTACGTGCGTGCCCCAGCCCGGTGTCTTTTGCAGGGGTAATGACGATGGGCTCGAGCTTTCTGACCGTTAATGAGCAATGGGAAGACTATCTGAAGAACGCAGAGGGTGTATACAGAGAGCTGGACAAGAAAGTCAAGAAACGATTGGTAGAGTTGGCCGAGCAGGCGAAGGCACTCATGGAGGACGGAAGCTGGAGAAATGACGTGTGGCTCAGCCAGCTCGACTGGACACCGAAGGTCGCCGGCAAGTCGCGAGGCATTGATGTCCCGGCCAAAGTCAAAGTGAGTACCTTATAATTTATTGTTGTTCTAAATCTGAAATACAATAGCCAAAGTCAAGGGCAAAATCTTCATCTTCCGCAACTAGTAATCCTGTTTGGTTCGAGATGCTCTCTACGAACGGTCCTTTTTACCCTTACGTCAAGAACCGCATCCTTCCCCTTCTTTTCCGCCTCTCTTTCGACAAACAACCCCTCCGTTTTTCTTCCGACGAGGGCTGGACTTACGTGGACAAAGATGGTCAGGTAAAAAGACCACATGGACGCGACGTACGGTTACACACGATTATGGGCAAGTCTGTAGGTTTGAAGGGACTTTCGAGCGGGAGGTTGTCCTGTATAGACGTTAAAAGCGCCATGGCCGTCGCGAATGGCGAAGAGAATGACAAACTAGCAAAAATAATCATGGCGCTTGCGAAGGAAGTTCTTACTAATGAAAAGGAGCTTTCGGACGACCCTTGGATTTCCCAGCTTAATTGGAATCGCTCTGAGCCCGTGACGCTCGAAGAAACTGAACCTCCAAAGTCTGTGCTTTGGCCTAAATGGTATTGGGAACTTGCGAAGCCAAAGAAAGACCAACCGCCCGGCACACTTGACCTTACCGTACGCAACCGCGTCTCTCCGCTGCTTCTGCGCCTCAGCTGGGCTGGCTGGCCACTCTTTCACTCCCGAGAGCATGGCTGGATCTTCCGCGTCTCGGCTGACGCTAACTATGAAACTCGCGTCAAAAAACTAAATTTCTATGACCCCGCAGACGCACACCTGCAGGAGGCGTCGCTCCGTGATGGCTGCCTGTTTTACAAACTTCCGCACAAGGATGGCGAGACTGCAAACGTCGGAAGTCCGTTTGGCAAGACGTTTGTGAAGTACGCGCAGGATGGGACACTGACTAGTCCCGGGGACGAGGCAAAGGAAGCCCTTGACATGAATGCGCAGTGCAGTTACTGGATTAGCTCGCGCGATCGTATATTCAACCAAATGGTTGTCTGGGACAGCGACAGGGTACGCTTGGGCGCAAACACGAGTGGGAAAATACTTGGACCCGGCAAGAAAGTAGGCATGATCCTTCCGCAGGTGATCGCAATGGGCGCCGTCACACGCCGAGCTATTGAAAAGACGTGGCTTACTGCAAGTAACGCGAAAGCAAATCGAGTAGGCTCGGAGTTGAAGACGATGATCCGTGCGCCAGCGGGCTACGCAATCGTCGGCGCGGACGTGGATTCCGAAGAATTATGGATTTCTAGTGTCATGGGCGACGCGCAGTTTGGACTGCACGGCGCCACTGCGCTCGGATGGATGAATCTTGAAGGTACAAAAGCATCCGGTACAGACTTGCACTCCAAAACTGCAAATATCCTTGGCATCTCTCGCGACCAGGCCAAAGTGTTCAATTACTCTCGTATCTATGGTGCCGGAATGCGTCACGCGGTTCTGTTGCTTCTACAGTCTAATCCCAATATGCTTCCTGAAGTCGCCCAGAAACAGGCAGAAAAGCTATATTCTTCGACAAAAGGCAAGAACACGCATAGGCCGGACTACTTTGGTCGGAAGTTCTGGTTTGGTGGAAGCGAAAGCTATGTTTTCAACAAGCTTGAAGAAATCGCGATGTCTGATAAACCCTTAACACCTGCTCTGGGCTGCGGCGTTACCTACGCTTTGTCTAAGGAGTATTTGCCTCCTGGGTTCGGAACCGATTACATGACGTCACGTATCAACTGGGTTGTTCAATCCTCGGGAGTTGACTATCTGCACCTTCTAATTGTCTCCATGGAACACCTAATCGCGAAGTACGACATAAAGGCAAGGTACCTCCTCTCCGTCCACGATGAGCTGCGTTACCTCGTGAAAGAAGAAGACAGGTACCGCGCCGCCCTCGCACTCCAGATCGCGAATCTGTGGACACGCTGCCTGTTCGCCTACAGACTCGGCATGGGCGACCTGCCTCAGGGCGTCGCGTTCTTCTCCGCCGTCGACGTCGACCACGTACTCCGCAAGGAGGTAGACCTTCCATGTGTGACGCCCTCGCAGCCCAACCCCATTCCGTCAGGCGAGTCGCTGAACATCGCCGAGGTGCTCGAGAAGACACGCGGCGGCTCGCTGTGGCGCGATGGTCACGCCATGGAGCCCGAGGCAGGCGCGCCGTTCGTCGGAACGCTCGAAGGCTATGTCGCGCCCGACTGCCTTACACATCGCGCATCGAGCGCTGGCTTCCTGCGCGCGCAGGCAACGAAAGAGCCCGCCGAGATCAAGCGGCTCTCTGATCTCGAGTCGAGGTCGAGCACTAACGACGACCCCAGCGAGTTCAGCAGGTTCGTTCCCCGGAGAAAGGGGAGGCCGCGCAAGTCCACCGCATATTCTCCAAGGGAGTCGAGCGCCGAGGCCGAAGTATACTACTCCACGACAAGATCCTCGTGAGAGGAGTTGCGTTGTATGTGGATTCGATTGGTTTAATTTATCAGCTATATGAAAATATGTGATAATCGCTATATGTACATCTAACTCGACTTACTGTATCTTTACCCACTAGATCTACTATATACCTGTTATATTCTTGGGGAAATGGACTTGCTGTGTTAGGGGGGGGACCGCGAACAATATTAACACGCGAAAATAAACTATAAATCGCTATTTGAAATCTATTTGGGATATCTTTCCGTTATATTTCATGTAACTAAGGACGAGCTCGCGCATACACCAAGAATAGAAAATATGTATGTTATATCAAAACAATACAGAGGGGAAGTTGATGAGCGCGAAGGAGCGAATCATGCGTAGGAAAGGGCGATAAATAGTACAAGCCACAATGCGGCGGATACAACGAGAAGACTATGCTCGTAATAGTACAAATACAGGCCGGCGTTGGAAAGCTGGACTGATAGATATGTATAGATACACTCAGGCTGTCCCAAGCAATTTTGTGATACACAGCGGAGAAATCGCGGTAGATAACGCCGGGTCATTGGAGCGTCGGATTGTGTATTTGTTGCGTGCGGGATTCGCGAAATACGGTGCCAGAATGGACTGAGGAGAGGGGGGGAGGGGGTTCGTTTAATAGAGGAAGGCTGCTTTTGTAAGACGGCGGCTTTCTGCGTCCTTGATCCGTTCAACGTCGACCATCAAACTCTCTCTCTGACGCATAAGGGCGGGTAAAGGTCTAGTAGGTTCAGACTGCGGGTTTCCGGCTAGGTTTGGATAACTGCTAGGGACGACGCTGTACGGCGGTGAGGGCGCGAAGACATCCTCAGGCGTCATTTCCCCTTCGCATTCGGACTGGAACTCAATATTCTTTTTCCGGCTGTATGTCTCTTCGTCATCCTGGAAGACAGTTCAACACGTGATACATAAGGAAGATCAAGCTGCTCACAGAATCGAAGTCGATTAAATCCTTCTCCTTCGCCATTCTCGTTTGCCTCCACTCCGATTCCGGCGCGTCGTCCGAGTCTTCATCGCGGTAAGGAGCCTGTCCATAAATCTTGCTCTGCTGCAGGAGGCCACATGCCTGCAGGGCCTCTGCGCGCCGGCGCCGGACATCGTCAGAAGTGAGGAATGTTGTCCCAGATGGCTGCTCGCTCGAGCGTGAAGTTATGCAAGTGAGCTTCATGAAGAGCCGCCTGACTGACGACTTCGAGAGCGAGGGTTGCGTGCGAGATGGATAACTGCAATGGATAATTAGATGACGTGCAAATGTACGAAGAGTTAGGGGTGATAGTACTTGCCAGCTCATCTTCGCTTCGTAAGAGTGCGGAAGAGAAGAAAGTAAGGAGAAAAGGAAGGAACACGGAATAAAAAAGGGGGGAGGAGTGGATCGGGATGCTAAAGGTGGAGAGGCTTTATACTATTCCAGTGCCGTTACCCCGTCCGCAGCACTCGGTATGTAATTGA